>JAQQPU010017199.1:0-17561 GCA_029168905.1 Artemia sp. Kazakhstan ARC1039 | reverse complement strand
TTCTTGAGGGCTGTATCAGAGTCGAGCTTTGCATCATGTATCCTGTTCGCTCCAATGGTACCTCTACCCAAAAACCCCTTCTTTTCCAGTTCTTGTAGCAGAGGTATGCTTGTAAAGAAGTTATCGAAAAAAAATTCGTATAAGAGAAAATGTGCACACGACTTGCCATGGCTAGAACCATACGTGGGCCTAATCGAAACTCCTTTTGTTTGTGACCTGCGAAGAAACCTGCGAAAAACTATTTCTGTTTGTCAGGCATCGAAGGTCAGGATTACGCCGTTGCCTTTGCAGAGCATGACATTGGATCGTCTGCCAAGCATATACTGCTTTATGTTTAAAACACCAGTGTAAGGAACTATTTGCTCATCAACTGAAATGTATTCAGAAGGTGCGATACTCTCAATTTTTCGCAGGACTTGGTCAATGACAGGTCATACCTTCCACAACCGTGGATCTGGGGATTCTTTGCATTTTTCTAGACCAAGTGAAAGAAGTTTCGAAGCCGACAAAATCTGTCCAAATTTAAGGCGTTGCCTATAAGTGGCACGCGAATTCGGCTGCTCCAATACATGGGATATTTGCGATACTTGAATGAACTCATGGCAATGTGAATTTCAATGAATTTCCGTAGCTGTAGTACCGATACTCATTCCTGTTTCTCTGACATAGTATAAGCTAGTTTGTTCTGCCGTAAGTTCATAAAAGTTCGAATCAAAATACTCATGGAAGTATTCCAAAGGGTTTTCTCCTCCAACTGGTTGTGGACTTAGTCCGCAATCAAAGTTATGTTTTTTTTAAATGTAGTGGTTTCCCAGATAAGTCGACGCATCTTTGGATTTGATGCTGCCATGGCATTGGGTACAGCATCTTCTTTATCAACACTTTATGATGAGGTTTCAGCGTCATCACTCTGGTTTTGCACGCTTGGTGGTGTCCAATCCTTTCTTCAGTATTCGAGTTTGGCAAGTCGGAAAGCTCAGATAAATTGGAACCGATCTCGTCCAACATGACTTGAATTAGGTCTCCTGCCGGCCACTGCTTGGCGTAGAGAGTGGCATCTGTCTGCTCCATCCGCTTCGGTCCAGCGCGAGCGTTTTCGCTTCGCTGTGTCTGGTGTTTCCCATCGCTCGATACTCAGACAGGCATCTCGTCCAACAGTGTGAGAATATACGCATACTAGACTCTCCTTGTTAGCCGCATACCATATGAACCTTGAAAAAAAGTCTAAAATATATGTACCAAACAGAAAAAAACACTAAAAAACGAACAAAGAGAACAGCAAAACACAAAGAAGAATCTGCCAAAACTAACATGACCAAAAACTACAGAAATCGGATGAAAAGTAGAGCACAAGCCACACTGTCCTCAGACAGGAACATCAGACTTTGAAAAAATCATTGGCCTCTGTTTGTAGAATTTTTTGCCGAAAATAAGTGCCGAGAGATGGTTCTGGATGTAATGAACAAAAAATTAGTCGTTGTTTACAGAATCAAACAGTTCGTGGTAACCAACTGAAAGCAAGGAGCGGCTCGGCTTAATAGTAGCAGAAACTCTAAAAAAACGAAATTTTGTTATCAATAGATAAATCAAAAGAATCAATATGTTTTTAGGATTACAGAAAACTAGCGCTTTACTGAAAACACAAAACAATATAGGAGTTTCGGTACGGTAATGTAAACCATTTAAGGAGACTTTTTTAACAGCATAAAAAATAAAGCACGTTTAGATTGTTGCTTTGTTTTGTTTTTTTTTTTTTGTTTTTTTTTGTTTAATTTGGCACCACCTCTGCACAATGAGCTCAGTTCACATCATTTCCATCATACGACTGTCATATCATCGCTTAAAATATATATATATGACTTTATTAATTTTGACTTTATGCATATCCCAATACTAAGTATACTTTCTCATATGAATGTCGTATCATCACTTAGAATATATATGACTATATTAATTTAGACTTTATGCATACTCCAATGCTAACCAATACTTTCCAAAAGGCTTTATTCTATCATTTCACTCGTAGGGCTGTCATATCACCACTTAGAATAGATATTACTTTATTAATTACGACTTTATTCATACCCCAATACTAAGCAATACTTTTCAAAAGGCATTATTTTAACATTTCCCTCATATAAATGTCGTATCATCATTTAAAATATATGTGACTTTATTAATTTCATCCTTATGTATAGCCCAAAACCAAGCAATACCTTTCAAAAGGCCTTATTCTATCATTTCTCTTATATGAGCTGTTGTATCATCGCTTAAAATATATATGACTTTATTAATTTCAACTTTATACATACTCCAATACTAGACAATACTTTTCAAAAGACATTATTCTATCATTTCCCTCATATGCCTGTCGTTATCATCACTTAAAATATATATGAATTTATTAATTTCGAGTTTTTGCGTACTCCAATGGTAAGCAATACTTTTCAAAAGGCATTATTCTATCATTTACCTCATAGGGCTGTTGTGTCATCACTTGAAATATAAACAACTTTATTAATTTCGAATTCACGCATACCCTAATACTAAGCACTGCTTTTCAAAAGGCATTATCCTATCATTTCCTTTACATGGGTGTTGTGTCATTGCTTACGATATTAAGGACTTTAGTTAATTTCGAATTTCGCCCCTCCCCCCGAAAAGAAGGCACGGACTGAGGATGCGAACAGAAAATGACCTAGTGTTATAGTATATTATATCTCACCATCTATTAAGGACGAGATTGTGATCACCCCTAATGTACGACCCTGCATTCAGGAAAGTGAGTCTATGGTCCTGCAAGATGGTATTAATGTGAGTTTAAATTTTTCTGATATTTCTCATAAATAGACTAGCAGTCGCTGATGGAAAATTCTTCCAAAGAAAATAAAACCTTTTTGTCATTAATAATAATACTTCAGTGTGATTTAATCTCCTCGATAAACAGGCGTAACTATTGAAACCTTTGAACTACATCCTGCTTCGCTAAACTCTCATGAATTAGGACAGCCAAGCTTCCGCTGAAAAAAAAAGTTTATATTCCAGTCATAATTTCTACAGTAAAACCTATGAATAGTGAGATGTGGAATTAGGGGGGGGGGGGGGGCTAGATGGTACTTATGATGAATATTTTCATATGATATTTTTTTTCCATTTTGAGTACATTAGAAAGCTACGAATATTGCAAATTTATGACTATTATATTACAAATAGTGCCGCTATTAAGTATATTACATGTTATAATTTTCATTATTTTAGTGTGGGCGATGTATGCGCTGCTCTTATTATTTTTTTTCTTTCTAGTTGATAATTCACTAAGAAAACTATGAAAGTAATTGCAAATTTATAAGTATTATAATTCAATTTATGTTTGGGAAGGGAGGGGGATTGGGGTTGACAGTGAACTATAAGTATAAAAATGTTTTTTAAGTAAATTTTTTTCTTATAAGAATCGTTTTTTGCTTATAGGATTTTGATGTCTGGAAAAAATATCTTTAGAGCAATGAAGATGCAAAATTACTCATAAAATGTTCCGTTAAAATTGAAAAATGGTATATGTTTGTGAAAAGTTGGACTCATGAAGCTCAAAGCGTATACCATGATTTGAAAATGTGGATTTAATTCCAAAATACTGTTTTTTATAGTGATGATCACAGTAAACTGTTTTATACATTTTTCGACTCTTTTAAAAATAGGGTTATTTAGACACTTTGAAAATAAGCTATTTTCCTTATAGGTAAGAACGGATGACATATCGTCACTACCTTCTCCTCCACTTCAAGTATCAAGTCAAGAATTATACGACCTTGTTGATGAAACAGCTTTAATTGAACCGCCAAGAGAGTTTAGTGATAATCAGGTCATTGAAACACCGGCTGTTGACGAACAAGATCTTGAACGTTACAGTAAATTCTTGGAGACATGTTATGGTGATGGTAGTGATAATTTAGACAATATACCTTTTAACATTACTGATGACCCCGAATGGTCAGATGACTTTTCAAGACAATATTTCAGTGATGTTAACAATTTCTTTGATGTAGACCCTAACACAGTTGAACAAGGCAAAGACTTTAGTTCCATTCTATCAGTTCAAGGTATGTCGGAGGGCCATTTAGGTTGGCTAAGTCCTAACACTTCACAAATTTTAGATAATTTTACCAAATAGTTTAATGAGATCCCTCTCCCCGTAGATTTAACCGTGGTCCATCTTTGTTCTTTGTGGTTCTTTGTGGTCTATCAATGTCGGACAAGACAACACTTTTAACTGCAATAATTACAAATTGTAGTAAAATGTATGTGGAAAAGCCGAAAAAAAATCTACTATTGCTATAGTGTTTGGCAAGAGTCATATGACCAAATAAAGGCTATCGTTGCTGCAACAGATACTGTGCCGGTACAATTCATACGGGTACTTGATGTTTTCAATATTATTGAGTCAAACTCTTGGCTGATTATTGATTATTTAGCTGAATCAATTGAACAATGGTCTCAGGACATGCTACAATTGTTTACTGTTCGCTTACATCATGAACAGATATCTATAACCCTAGTTCTACACAATGTATTTAATCAGAGCAAGCGTATGAGAGCACTTACGTTGAACTGCACCTACTATATTATTTACAAAGTTGTTCTTGAATCAAGCTCTCTAATAACTCTCAATAAACAAATATATCCCGGTGCTCCTAAATTTCTATTTTCGTTGTACAGTCAGGCAACAAATAAACCCTATGATTATATACTTTTGGATCTTAATCAAAATACACCCAAGGATTTGTGTGTAGTCACAGAGTTTTTGACAATGAAATTACAGTATATCTTCCGGTGAACGATAAAAAAGGCTATTAGTGGTCATCAGTACACTGAAGAAACTTCATGAAAATAGACATTTCTTTTCCGTTATAAGTACTTCAAAACCACCAGTTAGGAAGTTCATACTCGAAAATGGCATGGACAAAGAATTTATTAATCTAATATCTGAACTTTGTTTAAATTTTACCAAGGGAAATTTTCAACTGCCAGAAGGTGTTAGAAAACAGACAAAGCAACATCGTTCCAGTGTACCTGCCTTGGTTTGCAAAAATAAAGAATAGACTTTAAAAAAACGTCTTCTTCAGGCGGATGGTAGCTTTTTTACACTTCTACTGCAAATAATTGCAAGACTTGTAAACATTTTTCTCTATATGGCTAAACCCTACAAATTGACCCAAATAGAACTCGCCCTTTCACAAGTCGAACACTTTGAGGACAATCTATGAAAATTCATTAATGATGAGAATATTGCCGATGATAAAAAGCTAGTTTCACTTCAAGATGCACTTCGACGAGTGGACAAACATAAACCCTATCGTGAGAGACCAGTCAATGTAAGTGTCAATGATCCCAAAAAGGAAACATCTCTTCAAGACTCTTCTGCTGCTGCTGGAACAACATCACAATCAAAGGAGAAGGAGGAGGAATTGAATGCAATAGGGTCAAGTATTGGAAACCTAATGCCACACTGAATATCGTGAACAAAGTAAAAGAGTCTTAACATATCTCATTTTGGAAAGTGACGCTCGTCAAAATCGCCCATTTCAAGTCGATAGAACTGTGAAACGAATTATAGTTCAAGGGAAAAGTTATAATCTAATTGTTTTATTTTATGATATGGTTAAAATCGTAAAGGACTTTTATTGTTTGACAATAATTTATACAACTTTCTAAATACATTCAACTAACCGAAAAGTCTTATTACCAATAAGCTAATTCTAAAGAAATTAAAGGAACAAAGGGCCAGTCCTCTAACAACAATAACACCATTTAAAAAAGGAGAAAAAGAAGATTTTAAATCAATCTTGGAAAATACTAGTACACCTAGCTGCTGTAAGCTAGCAGCTGAAGTAGAAACATTGATTTGATGACACCGATTGATACTGCTAGACAAAAGCGAAGACGTATTGATATCAACTCATCGCCACCATCCTCTAGTATGCAAAAGGGTAGTGGACATTACACTACGTGTTTGCTTTCAAAATGGTTGAAGTTTCAAAACATGTTTATGAAAATATTGGTGAAGTGGGAAGCCTAAGTTACCCCACAACTGAAAATCCATCAAAATTGGCATTGACATTTGTAAAAAGTGCTAGTGCAATAGGATTATGGACAGGTTGCCCACATAAATTTGAAATGTTTGGACTTTCAAGTCTTGTGTGTAAAGTAAATGGAATCCCACTCTGCATTTTTTATTTTGATAAATCCTATATGACACTGTATGAGTTGACAATGCAATCCGTAGATCGAGATTCGCAACTGTTTTAAAATTTTAAAACCAAAAAATATCTGCCAAAACGCATAGAATCATTGTACTGGACTTGTTTGTCACTCAAGATGTGAGTATTGTACGAACGGGGAGTGTACTTTTAGAGTGCATATTTATCGAGCCATAAGCTGAGAGTATTGCATGAATCTCATTAAACCAGTTTGAAACCTATTTGGAAATTATTCCCGAACTCAGTGATCTACTAGACCTCGCACCATGAACACCAGTCAAATAATCACCGTATTTAATATGGATCCATATATGTCCATATACAAACCCTATTGTATACCATCAGACTTCTTTGAAAAATTTTAAAGTATAAACAATACCATTATCATTGTTAATAGTTGTTCCTCGAGTGTAAAGACTGGTCATTGGCTCTGCATCTTTCAAACAGCGAAGAATATTGAATTTTCTTATCATCTTGGCCTATCATACATTCTACACTCCGCTCATCAACAACTTTATTGAAAGCAGTGGGAAAAATATTATCATAAGCAGTACAATAGCGCTGCCTAAATAAAGAACAATGTTGGCACAATGTATTTTTTTTTTTGGTTTCTGGGTCTTGGACCAGGGCACTTCGCATCGAAAGGGTTGTCGGAGAAACTTCGAAAAGGGCTCATTCGATTGGAAATTGGAGTGGCTTATGCATTTTTAATAGTCAAAAGTGATTGGAAGGCAACTAACGCCCTTTCCACGCCCACACTTTCCCAAAACACATCCAATTAAAATTTTGAGAAAGCCATTTTGTTCAGCGTAGTTGATTTCTAGATAGAAATTATGTTTTTGAGGAGGACACTTCCCCACAACCCTCAGGAAAATGGTTGTAAGTTATTACCTGGGGGCATATAAGGTTCTTATCGAAAGCGTTGTCATAGAAACTTCAAAAAAGGATCGTTCGATTGCAAATTCAAAGGGCTAGTGCCTTTTTAATAGTCGAAAGTGATTGGAGGGCAACTAAACATCCTCTCACGCCCACTTTTTCCCCAAACACATCAGTCAAAATTTTGAGGCCATTTTGTTCAACGCAGCTGAAAGTTCTGGAATTTAGGTCTTTGAGGATTACATTTTTTGAAATTATATCTGAGAGGATGATACTCCCCCCACAGCCCTCAGGGTAAGGGTAGTAAGCTATGTCCTGGGGGCATATCAGGTTTTTATTAAAAGCTTTGTCGTAGAAACTTAAAAAAAGCTCATTCGATTGGAAATTCAAATGACTAGTGTCCTTTTAATAGTCGAAAGTGATTTGATGGCAATTAACCCCCCTCTCACGCCCAACTTTTCCCCAAACATATACAATCAAATATTTTAGATAGCCATTTTGTTCAACGTAGTTAAGAAGTTTAGAAATTAGGTCTTTGAGGATGATAACCCCCTCAGAGCCCTCGGGGTAAGTGTTATAAGCTATGCCCTGGGCGAATATAAGGTTTTATAGATAGTGATGCTGTAGAAACTTCAAAAAGTCTCATTCGATTGGAAATTAGAAAGGCTTGTGCCCGTTTTAATAGTCGAAAGAGATTGGAAGATAACTAACACTCCTCTCACACCCACCATCTCCCCAAACACATCCAATAAAATTTTGAGATAGCCAGTTTGTCCGGCGCAGTTAAAAAGTATTTAAATTATGTTTTTGAGGATTTTACTGCCCCCAAAACCCTCAGGGCAAGGGTTGTAAGTTATGCCCTGGGAGCATGTAAGGTTTTTTTTTCATAGAAAGCATTGTCGTAGAAACTTCAAAAAGGAATCATTCGATTGGAAATTGAAACGGCTAGTGCCCTTTTTAATAGTCGAAAGTGATTTGATGGGAAGTAACCCTCCTCTTTCGCCCACCAGCCCACCTTTTCCCCAAACACATCCAACCAAAATTTTGAGATAGCCATTTTGTTCAACGTAGTTGAAAGGTCTGGAAATTAGGTCTTTGAGGATGACAAAACCCTCACAGCCCTCAGGTCGAGGGTTATAAGTTATTCCCTGGGGCATATAAGTTTTTTATAGAAAGTGTTGTCGTAGAAACTTCAAAAAGGGCTCATTCGATTCGAAGTTGAAATGGAAAGTGCCCTTTTTAATAGTTTGAACTGACTGGAGGGCAACTAGCCCCCTCTCACGCCCTTCATTTCCCCAAACACATCCAATCAAAATTGTGAAATAGCAAATTTCTTCAGCATAGTTGAAAGTTCTGGAAATTAGGTCTTTGAGGATGACAACCCTCCCCTCCCAACCCTCAGGGCAAAGGTTGTAAGTTATGCCCTGGGGGCATATAAGGCTATTATTGAAAGAGTTGTCGTATAAATTTCAAAAGGGCTCATTCGATTGGAAATTGAAAGAGCTAGTGCCTTTTTAATAGTTGAAAGTGATTGGAGAGTAACTAACGCCCCACTCACGCCCACCGTTTTTCCAAACACATCCAATCAAAATTTTATGATAGCCATTTTGTTGTACGTAGTTGAAATTTATGGAAATTAGGTCTTTGAGGATGACAACCCCCTCACAGCCCTCAGGGTTTAGGGTTGTAATTTATGCTCTGGGGGCATATAAGGTGTTTATAGAAAGCGTTGTCGTAGAAACTCAAAAAGGGGTCATTCGATTGGATACTGAAAGGGCTAGTGCCCTTTTTAATAGTCGAAAGTGATTGGAGGGCTCGACCTTTTTATGGTAAAGATCGGTGTGGGTACAATGTATTGTTATTTTTTTCTTTTGTGTGTGTTTTGACCAGAGCACTTCGTATCGAAGGAGTTGTCTTAGGAACTTTGAAAAGGACTCATTCGATTGAAAATAGAAAGGGCTAATGCTCTTTTAAATAGTCGAAAGTGATTGGAAGACAACTAGTCCCCTGCCCACGCCCATTCTTCCATTTGCCCATTATGTTTAAAAACTAAATGCTGTTTTAAGATTAAATCAAAATGCACTTTGTTAATGCTAATTCCCAATAAGGCATCTCAGCAGTATCCCAGGAATGACTGTGGGTATTGTATTCCAACTTTCGAGGCTACTTATGCTGTTAAAATTTAACCAAATCAAAAAAGCCTAAGTGTATCTAAGGTATCAAAGAAAGTAAAAAGATTTTTTTTGCGAATGGTATCAAGTTTTCTATTTCAGGTCAACTAGAGGAGGTATGAAAATAAATTAAACACTTCTATTTGCGTCAAGATTTTGAAAAGGGTGTATGCTGTTAAAAATTGCTTAAAGTTTTTCTCCAGCAATACAAATGAATTTGCATTGTCAGTTTAATATACATGCACTGGTATTTAGTAATCAAAATGTTAATATTATTTGATTTATTAAAGTTATAAAAGTAAAAACATTTATATTTTTTCAGTAAAGTACAAATCATGTTCTGGCCTTGGGAAGGCATAGGGGTTTTGAGCCCAAATCATGTTAATTTCTGCTCATTTTAAGTTTGACTCGGTTATTTATTGTAATTTCTGTTCGTTTTGAGTTTCATTTATTTACCGATGCTGATTTGTGGTAGTTTTACAGTTGGTAGATTATTTGATTTTATTTTTGTTCATTTTTGGTTTAATGGGGTTCTTTACTTTTCTTTGAAAGACTTAGTTTCTGGAAAAAGATTTTGTAATTAATTCAAAATCAGAAGCGTGTGCAGGATCTAACGACTAAAAGCTGTAGTTTTCATGCACTGCTATTTTTTGTTTTCAGATGTCGCGGTTATACTTACAACCAGTTTATAAGCATATACGTAGACAATCCTCGCCTGAATGACTTTATAGTGGAAAATATACTCTCATACCTGTATAATATTGATTTTAGTTTAGTACGAATAAAATATCTTAAAAATGTATGTAAATTGGTTTATTAATAAAAATAATGTATATAATGTAACAATGACTTTTTTCTTCTCTTTAGATTTCTTCTTCTAGTGTGTAAAGGCAGGTGTCGAGAACAAATAATCGATGGTAGATCATTTGAATTCACTGTAAATTGACCTTGATTGGCTGGAAAGTCAGGGTCACATTTTCTACAGTACAATGTAAATTCACTCCTTTTGTATCTCGTTGTATAGTCAATGTTACTGTTTTTTTTTCATATTGTAAAATTAACGTGTTTCACTTTGCCTATTTGAAGCAATATCACATACAGTGTTTTCAAGTGGTAAGCCACATTCAGTAACTGCCAAATAAAAATCCGTAGGCTTATAGTCATAATAGTCACTGTCTTCACAACGATGAGGTACAAACCAAAATTTCTTGTTAATCCAACAGCTGAATCGTAGACCTGATTCTTCCTCCCAAAATAATTTAAAACCACGACGATACCAGTCTTTTAAAAATAAACTAAAATCTCGTTTAGGGTTCTTTCCAATCATACCAGGATAGGTATTCTCCCACTGAACACATTTATCATAGTGACAATTTGAGCAAAGATATCCTCTAGTATGAGTCACAAATCTTTTCAAGCCAAAATTACTGTCTTTAATTTGTAGTGCATATCCTCTATGTAATTTACATGGATTGCATAATCTACACTTTTCATCATTCTCGTCAATTATTGTACAATTCTCAAATGATGACCAGCTGCCATGCGTATACATACATAGTGGACACGTATAAAACATTTTTCTAGTGTTATGTCTCTTACAGCTAAATTGCAACTGATCTACGATCGATAAATTGAGAGAGAGAGAGAGAGAGAGAGAGAGAGAGAGAGAGAGAGAGAGAGAGAGAGAGAGAGAGAGAGAGAGAGAGAGAGAGAGAGAGAGAGGGAGAGTGAGAGAGAGAGAGAGAGAGAGAAAGAGATTTGTGTGACGGAAAGAGAAAGAGATTTGTATGACGGAAAGAGAGACAGAGATAGGAGTATTGTATGACGTCACAAAACCTGTTTGAACAGGACCTTCTCGATTTATTGTTCTCATCTAGTTAGAATCTTGAATTTCTAAGGCAGTGTATTCAAAAGTAAATCCACAATATCATTTCACGTTGTTTCAATTAATACATCTATAAATTGATAAATGCATTTGAGTCACACCGTGAAAGTTGCACACAAAAGTCCAATGATGGAGAATGAAGTCTCATTATATCGTCAAGTATTCTTTGAGAAAATATTTTCCCTTGAAGAGATAACTCCAGAAAATCATCATCTAGAATCAAACATTTTTCCATAATCATAACATTCAACATAATTTTCTCTTTCTCAAATTCATTTATTTTTCAATCCTAAAGCTCTCAAAGGTGACTTTAGACAACCCAGGATTCTCTCTACTTCAAGAATATTCGGTAGCCTACTAAAAATATAACAAGAAAAAAAGATACAACATTTTCGATTTTGAAACATTTTTATTATGTGTATAATTACAACAATAATACATATATTACGCATACAATTACTGATACAACTTACTCTCCTCAATATATTTCACTATTGAATTTAAAGCATCTTGAAGTCTATGTATATGCACTATATCAGCTTTCGCTGCAAAGCATAATTGTTCCTCCAATTTAGATTTACTCAATGAAATCACATATCTTGCATACACATCATCCCATTCAAGGCTTAGTCGAGACGATCTTGTAATTTCTACTGATGTGTCTGGTACTCTTGTCTTTTTATCATTACTGCTGCCACTGCTACCACTATCAACTTTTAATAGTGTAAACATACCAATCATTATTTCAAACATATATCTTGTCAAATAAACGATTATAATCAAACTGTTCTATCTCTGAATTATATTCTCTTACTAATATGAACAATTTTTTAATATACTCCTTATTTGGAGTCCGGTTGGCCTGTAAATATATATTCATGGTCGGAATATAAGGTGATGCTCTGGAGGGTATCCAATTGTCTTCCAAATATGGACTACTCCATGGATAGCAAAGGCTTCTACTACTAGTTACCATTCGTTAATCAGTGTCAGATGGCAATTTTTTGTTTACTAGGTAGTTTTTCTCTAAACAAGTTTATTAACTTTTGGTTACTATGGGCTCTGGTCCACTCTTTACTAGGTTGCGGCTACTGCTTAAAAACATGATGATACTGACCTATCCTTGTGTCTTCCTTGTGCAACATTTTTTTTCATTTTCTTTTTACTCACTTCTACTCTGTAATAGTGTCTTTGAAAGCTAATTTAGTCAAACGTGTGTGCAAATGCTGTGCCATGGGGCTAACGAATTTTTTCGTTCAATATTTCTTCTTTTTTTTAGTTATTTTTCATACAAATACTGAGTAAAAGGGCTACCAAATTTTTCTTGTTAGATTCAATCTCGATAATCAATGTGTGGGGCTGCTGTGTCAGATGGTCATCACACCTCTGGTATTTAATTAGTATTAAGCTAATACTAGAAGGGGTCGCTCAACCCCAACAAAACTTGGTCTTAAGTAGCATCTGATCAACTAATTATGCCTTTTAGTGAATAGATTCAAATTTTATGAATATGCAGAGTTGATGGGCCCTCTAAATTTTTGTCATCGCGACACATTATAGACGATTTTATCGTGCCTCAACTAAACTCTGACCGAGGTAGGGTTAACTGTCTTGTTTTACCCTTGAGTTCATGCTCATTTTTAATTCTGAGAGGGAAGGGGCCTCTTCATTCTTGATATTAAAGTAATGGCAAGAACGGATAGTCGGGTCTCAACCAAAGAAGGTAGAAGCCAAGAGTATTGTCCTTGTTGAGAATTTCGGGAGTTAGTACCTGATCAAGCCAATTCGTAGGGAGGGTGTTCCTATATCCTTTATATCAGGCCATTTACCAAAAAGAGTTGTTGGATATTAATAAAGCTTGGCATTAAGTAAGAGTCGATTTTCTAATTATGCCTTTTAAGAAAATATTAGACCTCTTTGTGGAGGCAGAAGGTCAGCCCTAAATTCTTTTTATCGAGGCACTTGTAAGAAGGGGGCGTTCTATCTCAGCCAAAATCGAAGAGCGATAAGAGCTGTAGTCCAAATGGTGAAGTTTAAAGAGTCCGGAGTATTATCCCCACTCTGCTTTCCGTGACACACATAGCAGGTTAACTTGGGATTTATTTGACAGCCCTCCGACGTCACGACAGCCCTGGCATGATTCTCACCCTGGCAAGATTCTCAGGTGTTCCAATTTTGACCGCTATCTAATGACCAAATATTTTTAATTGGAGTGTGATCGGGATAATAAACAAGTAGTAAAAAATAGTCCCTGGCACCTGTGTAATGCTGTCACAGGTTCTATTAAAGGGAACACACCCTCGCGCTTTAAATAGACTCATAGGATTTTAAAGACATCCCTAGGAAATTAACATGGGATTTCGGTCGCAGCCCTCTCACGTCACGACATCTATAGCAGTTTCTCATAGGATTCCCGTGACAGC
Organism: Artemia sp. Kazakhstan ARC1039; assembly: GCA_029168905.1. NCBI lineage: Eukaryota > Metazoa > Arthropoda > Branchiopoda > Anostraca > Artemiidae > Artemia > Artemia sp. Kazakhstan ARC1039. Next base: position 3,952 of record JAQQPU010017199.1, on the reverse strand, counting down.
CCTCTGACGTCACGACACAGACAGGAAAATTAACATTGGATTTCTGTGAAATCCATAGGAAAATTAACATGGGATTTCTGGAAATCAGATAAGTAGAGCTACCAGCCCCTAAAGCCATCTCACCTTTGCAACGCGGTGACTGGTTCTATTAAAGGGAACACAGTTGGAAAGATTCCCACGACACACTCCTGTGGATTGCAATGACGTCACATGGCTTACCCCCTCTTAACCGGTCAGGTGTAGTTTTATGTAACCTTACGTCACGAACCCATGGGGAATCCCCGCTTGTAACTGAACGAGAGCAAACACCTTATGTGATGTCTCGTAATGATAGCACAACTATCAGTGTCACATAATACTTCTTTAACATTTTGTTTTTAGCCCGAAACGCTTAAAGCATTTTTTTCAGTTCTTTGTCCTCGCTAAGACTCGAAAGCTCAATTTTCTTCTACTGGGAGAGTGGTCCAACGATCAGGACTAGCCTGTTATCCTCTGTATTTTGTCCTACTCATTACTTTCAAGAAATAATACATTCCCGTGACGTCCCAGGACACACCTCCGTCTATTCCATGAAGCACCTGGCAGCATTCCGATCGTATTTCTTGTTTTTTCTGTGCACCTGCGACAATTTGCACGAAACGAGGAATATTTTTTTTTTAGAGACAATTGCTCTAAGTATATTAATATCGATAAAGATTAAGGGATTCTTAAATTTGGTAAATAATTGTTGTAAACCTTGTGTAAGCCAAATTGTGTAAACCTTGATCGTCCTAAAAAATAAATCCTGAAAACACAGATTTTGTAAATAAAAATGTTATTAATTAAAAAAAACTTACAACAATATTAAAACACAGACAAAACAGTTAAGAAAAATTACAAACAAAAAATAAAACGTGAAAAAAAACGGTGTGTTGTAATATATGCAAAAAAAACTTTTTATAGAAATTTGGGGGTCCTAGCATGCAATACCAGGGGATAAGGCAAAGAGTAGAAGAATTAGAATTTAAGCTCTATTAAGAGCTTTTTAACGAAAATACATTCTTTCTTTGAGGTAAACTTATGAATAATTCACATCATTGTGACAATACACCTCCAGCTCCCTAGAAAAAATTTCCAGGGAGTAGGGGGGGGGGTTAATTTTGACAAATGAAACTCAGAGAGGAAAGAAAATAACAAAATGAAAAATAAAATCAAAAAAAGGGTGAAAAAACGAGGATTTTGTCAGCCAGTGGCGAACCATGAAGATGAAGAAATAAGCAAATATTTCGACAATGACCTCCGCCAAGTCTTCCTCAGTGCTAAACAAAAAAAAGAAAACAAAAAAGAAACCAACGAAAATCGAACCTTTCGAGGTTTGCTTGACAACGGCAGAACAAAAATTAAATAAGAACCAGGCTGGAATCAATGAAAAAAAAATTTACCAAGATGATTGAGCAATAATCCTTTATTTGCTATTACTTTAGCTGGTCTACAAATTTGGTCTTCATTTGATGGGCAAATAGGTTCTCTCAAGTTAGATCGGGAGAAAAAAATGATTGAGTCCTTCAAAATTAAATTGTTATAAATTGGGCTTAATGAAATATCTCCAGTATCTTTATTTATTGCTAAATTTTGGTTTATGTATTTTTTGATCTTAATTACCTCTTTAAAACCTTGTGGTAGGCCATTTACAGTAGAAATTAAGGTTGCTTCGTCAAAAAAAAAACAGATGTGTCGGATTTTCAAAGATATACAGGGCCAATGCCGAATCAAAGCTGTCATTTTTATTTTTCAATCTCAGGGACTTATCTATTGAAATTTTATGTTCATGCAAACGTTCAGCTAGTTGTTGATGGGTCCTAACTATGTAAAATTTCCCACGTGAACACGGGATTCTGTAGACACCACTACCCAGTACAGGATCAGTTTTATCTTCTCCCGAGTTAAAAAAATGTTCAACTTTTTGTTCAGTTTTGAAAGAAACCGAGAGATTAGGTGTTTTTTAAATTTTTCCAAGTTTATCGCCAAGTTTTGGGATGTAGGGTAAAGTGATGAAAGTTTTTTTTCTCAATTGCCGGGATGACTGAATCAAGGGGGAAAAGCTCCATATTGTATTGTTTTATTTTTTTAATCGTTTATCTATGATATTTTCAATCAGTTTTATTGGATAACCATTGCAGAATAGAATATATTTGATACAGTTTAATTCAGAATTTATATGATTACGAAAACAGATTTTTAAAACTCTGTCGACTAAAGAGATTATTACCCCTCTTTTCACAGAAGGAGGGTGATATTAAGAGAAATGTAGATATCGATAATTATGGGTCTGCTTTCTGTATATTGAAAATTAAATTCTAGGAACAGTTTTTATAATCAAAACATCCAAGAAAGGCAGCTTACCTGAATCTTCGAGTTCCATTGTGAACTGGAGATTCGAATCAAAAGAGTTCAAATATGCCAAAAAATATCTTAGAGAGTCTTGTCCATATTCCCAAACAGAAAGGATATCATCAACAAAACGAAACCAGATAGAGTGTTTTAAGTGGAAATTATTTAAAGCAAACTGTTCTACGAAATCCATGTAAAAATTTGCCAAATAAAGAGACAAAACAGTGCCCATGGATAGGTCCATGGTTTGAAGGAAAACTTTTTTTCAGAACTTAAAATACGAGGAGAACTTGTTGCAAAGACGAACTGAATTTCCCTCTAATTTTCTTTGTAAGGCCTGCTCACATTTATGGACATCGCATAAAGTGTACATAGAAACTGCATCAAAACTAGATAAGATAGTTTTTTCTGTTGTACTTTGATTTTTAACTTCTCAACAAGATCTATGGAATTTTTTATATAGGATTTCTGTGTACTTAAAAGAGGCTTAAAAATGGTGGCTAAGAAACTTCCTATGCCCGTGGCTGGAGAACTATAACATGCTACAATAGGACGTAACGGAATATCTTTCTTATGGATTTTATGCAAACCGTAAAACTTCGGGGCTGAACAACCTTTGGGGTAAAAGTTTCAGTACATTTGAGGGGTAATTAGTCTACTGTCTTTCGAAATTCCTAGTTCTTAGTAGAGTAAGGGATTATACTTTGCCAAGGCCCCTGTACCAGACAGGTTTCTGGTGGGTATAATCTGGTTTGGTGGGTAAAATCTGGTTTGGTGGGTATAATCGGGTTTGGTGGGTATAATCTGGTTTGGTGGGTACAGTCTGGTTTGGTGGGTATAGTATATAGGTAATACTTCTACAGGGCATTACACCTTTGCAAAGAGAGTGAGAGCTATGCGTGTCAGAAACAGGTTACGTGCGCGCACGTAACCTCGTCTAAATTAACCTTAAAAAATGAAATAAAGCTATGTCGACTTTGCATGTCTCTCTCACTATGTATGTGCCGTTGCGGTGTGTAACCAATCACCAATCAAGTTATCGTATATTGAGCAATCTCCGCCGTCTCTGATTGACCCTTAAAAAAATGGGTATTGTCAAAAAAAACCATTCTGGTTGAAAACGTGGAGTTTTCGTACTGCTCACTTTTTGCAATGTGTAGGAACCAGTGGGGAATCCCCGCTCGTTTGGAAAGGTACCAAGGAAAGGCAAACAAATAGCATGTAGTTTCAAAACGTGTTTAAACACGTGTAGAGGTCCCATAGAATGAAATTTCTGTATTGTGCATGCAAACGGCGAATTCAAGAATGAGTTTTTTTACTTACTTAGAATTTTGTCATAATTTCTTGAATGAAATGTCTTTTTTTGTATCCAAGAGGTGAAATCAATAAAGAGTTTGTTACTTACTTTCCTTTTTTTATTAATTTCTGGAATATCCGTATTGTGTATCCAAGAGGGGACTTCAAGAAAGAGATTGTTAGAATGAACACCACGTAAAGAAAAAATCACACGGAATAAAACAACAGAGTCCCTCAAGCCCCTCCACGAAAATCTAAAAAACCTAGGTCTGAAAACCCTAAACAG
>JAQQPU010017197.1:7844-18967 GCA_029168905.1 Artemia sp. Kazakhstan ARC1039 | reverse complement strand
CCAGGAAACACACCACTGGATATCAGATCGCTACCCGTTTCAGATTTTAACATTAACAATTGATTTGGGGCCTGGCGTTTCACTAGCTCTGGGTAGAGGGATTCGTCCCAATTAGTGTAGTCCATTCGTGAGCTAATGTACTCGCCATTTTCCAAATCATTCAATAGATTTTCAGTTTTGACTTTTAACAGGAGTGAATCAGTGTCCCCGTAATACACTTGAACTTGTCCCTCAATCGGCCACTGTACCTTGCATACATTATAATAAAATGACAACATGAGTTTCTTGGATATTTCAGTTATTGCACTTCCGCCTGCAATATTTTTATTTCATACAACGTTTCTTTTCTTGCGATGTAGGAGCACCATATTAGAGTCTATGATTGTGAACGATGTGAAGTTTGGATCCGCAATGATTCGAGCACAATCTTTGGGGTTGGTTACAATGTCACATCGACTTCTGTGTCGTACGCTCTCGCACATTTTACCGAAAGCTGAGTTCAAAATGAGTTTATAGACTTCTTTTTCAACTTTCGTTTTCGCTTGTGAACGCTTACTGACAAAGGTGTCAATAAACGTTTTCATGTAAGGCTTTTGATCAAATTGGAGGGCTCTATGAATCTTTGTGACCTTGAAACCATTGGACACCATCCATTTCAATAGCACGTGATGAACAACTATATTCTGTTTCGGGTTGAGATCGGCAATTAGTTTTTGTTTTGAAGGTACCCAGTGCATACTCCCGTCCTCTACTAAAGATAAATTGTAGGGGCTCAGAGAGTCCCTACCCACCGGTCTATTTAGGCACGGAAAAACAAAGTCTTTTACCGAGTCATGGATTTCCATGGGTATTTCACCGTCAATTTCAAAAAACCACCCCTTTGCCCCATTCTCCTCAACACTGGCAATGTCGGGGAAATTCGAAGCACAGGGATTGTTAAGCCATTTATAATTGCCACACGGCAAACAGTAGCGAGACATAGCCGATGGGTAAAGAGAATTCATATCCAAAAAAACTGCGTCCGACTTTTCATCGGTGTGCTGTCCACTCGGATCAGTTTTCATGATACGATCCCCGTGAAAAACATACCCACCCCTCATTGATCTCTCTACAAACAGATGCTGATCCACATCGGCGATCAGACCTATTTCTTCTTTGCTGATTTTAAGTATCAAGTCCATCACCAAATGGGGAGTGGAAAAATAATAACCTAAATCCAACCCAAATTCCCCATAGATTTTATCCGTATTTTTGCACACAATATCCAGAAGAGTGAGTACGTCACTGGCCAAGTAAAGTTTACAATAATCCCACCCATTTTTACATCCGCCCTTTGCCCAAACCCTCTTAGCAAATTCGTAGTCGCTAGTGGTGCACTCACTCTCAGTAAGAGAATTGTAAAAAGCTTCAATGGGCGGTAGTGACACCTCATCTAGCCTCGAGCCAGAGTTGTAATAATCATATGGATATATACCCTTACACGTTAATAAATCATACATTTCATCATCGGGGAAGCGCTGTTTGAGGAGGGGGAAGCTATCAAAATTGTCACTTTTCTGCACCTGAATCAATTGACTTAAAGATTTGGGGAAGAAGCTGAAAGAGTCTAAAAAACGGATTTTATTCAGGCACGTGTTACCCTTGTCAACTGTTTTCCACATGAATTCTAGCAGCAGTAGCTTCTCCGATGATTTGGGTATGATATTATATGAAAAAGAACCATCTATCCATGCGTCATCTACAGCTCCTCCCTTGGCAATGCGGGCCAACGCCGGAAGAACAAACTTTAAGCCGTAATTGGAATTGTGTATAAAAACATGTACGAAATATTGTTGTCTAACGTTTAAATTGCATGACTGGTGTGCTACCCCTCTAAAGTTACTCCCTCCCGAGGTAATTTCCTGCCACAAATGATCATGGTCGATCACCTTCCTCCTCCCCCCATTCCCAACACCATCATCAAATTCTCCCTTGCAAACCCAACACATTTTACGATTTTTAACGTCCACTATGTCATCTGGTGATAGGAGCATAGGATAATTTGTATAACAAAGGCGCGAAATTGCACCGTTCGCTGTTTTGATTAGACTGACCAATGCCGAGCGCATGCAGTCTTCACCGTCACTCAACATCTCAACTACATCCAACACTTGCATGGTATTATTGGAATCTCGTTGCGCGTGAGCGTAAGAGACCCCAATGGCTTCATGTATTTTAACACGATTTGAATTTGACGGATCGCACACGTCTGTCAGCTTAGCCTCGCAGTCCAAAGCGATCTTATTGCTCTGCAGGAGCGTGTTTTGAAAATTTTTAAAACGTAAGATCGCTCTATCTCCGCTTACCGTCTCCACAGCCTGGTATCCATGACGTTTACAGTGTTTCATGTGATGCTTTAACTTTAAATCAGAGCGAAATCTTGAGAGGCATGTTGGACAGTAATAACACACACCCCCACGCCCCGTTTTACCCTCACATAAAACCCTACTAATATCCGTAATCGGATTGAAATGACCAATTGAATCGGAGTCTGTGGGTGGGGTGTATAGAAGCCACACCCAATGTTCTACTGATTCAATTGAAGGAGCCCGCACTGGAAATAATACACCCTTCTTATCGGAACGCTGACCCTCTTCAAATTCTGTTTCATACTGCAACACCCTGACACCAATCTTTAAATGTACATTAGCCCGCTCAAAAATATCTATTCCTTTTAATGTCACGGGATATTGATCATTTAAACAATTAAAGTTTACTTTGGGGAACTTTGAACCCTCCCTACCATTAACTGCCATTTTGTCCAACTTTTTCCTAGATGCAGCTATTCGAAGTGGTCTGTATGCTGCAATTAAAAATGCATACTTCAAACACTGCAGCCTCGTATCGAAACAGATTCGTAGTATCCCCTTACACGCCTCTAAATCTGAATGATATTTTAATTCAATATACCCCGCTCCCCCTCTTACAATACAATCCTTTTTAAACCTACATATATTAACATTTAAACTTTCAATAAATAAAACCACAGATCCACTACCCCCCTCGTTATAATTTTCCCACTTACTTTGAATACTATTAGCCCAATTTAGAAAAACCTCCCCATAATTTGATAAATGCGGGTGAATTGCCAACATCTCTGTGTGCAAGTAATTCGAATACATCTCACCTGCACTTTCATTTAAAAAAAAATTTTTAGTGCTATTGATGCCTTTAAACTTACCCCCACTCCCCACACCCCAATTTTTTGTTCAAGAATGGCTCGAATCTTATCAGTATATGAATGTGTAATGGCCAGGGGATCTGTTATTATATCCCCCGACACTAGAGAGTTGAAGGGGTCACCGAATTTGGCGCTGTAGACCAATGTGTGGTGCAATGCAGAGTTGGACAGAAAAAAATCCAGAAGAGGGGATACTGTTGTTGTTGTATTACTACTACTATCTATATCATTAAGTGGAATGGTGGAGGAGGGTGACAGGGAATTGTCAATAACACCACCACTCCCAGTCTGTTCAATCACATTGGGGGGATGTGGCATGAGGTCCCCTAGTACATATTCCAAGGTGTTTGGGGATAATTGGTCGAGCCAGCCTGTATTGTCCTGTGATGGAATTTCCTTATGATGACCCGGTTCAGATGCACTAGTAGCATCACCTAAATGTTCACGCATAAAACTATCTGTCCACTCCGGATCCTCAAGCATGTCAATATCACAGCTTAAGTCATCTAGGCTAGCCATTTCCCCAAAAACATCATTAAGGAACCCCCTATGCCACTCCATATCCTCTAGAACTAGTGTAGGTTCATCACTGAACTCCGTTGGTGGTGACAGAATTGGTCCTGTAAATACACTTGGTTCATCACTCAATGGTGTCGGTGGTGGTGCTATATCTTTAATCTGTAGAAAAAAAAGTTTTATTTTTTATGTAAAATAACCATTATTTTTATAAAGTTAAAAAACTATGTCAATTTCTCATAGTCATTGTTCAACCACCACCTGAACAATTAAAAGAAGAAGAAGAAAAAAGTTACATTGCCATATGTCTTTCATTATGACAACTGAACATGTTAAAAAATATATATTGTTTTAGTCAGGAAAATGTAGTCTTATTCTTAGAGGGTAAGTTAGAACAAGAGAATGATAAAAAAAACTAATGGTTTTATTCCAAAAATTTTTAGAATAAAAACGCAAAATATGGGTCCAATTCTAGTGCTTGACCCTCTTCAATATAACTCTCAATGAAATTCGACCATCGTTCAACCGACGCAGTATGCTGTATGAACACTTGCTCCTCAGCTTCGGTTAATGGACACGAGTCCCATACGTCGGCGGTTGGTGGTGTCACTTTCTCAATAATCCGAATTTTCCTATGTCTTTTGCCAACGGATTTGTATGAAGTTGTTGATGTAGTTGACCTGGGCTAAATAAATGATTGTAAGAGAGAAGAACTTTTTTTCTCCATCCATATCAACAATTAAAGTGCAATTAAAATGTTGGATGGTCCTTTTTAGAGCCCCCCTGGGAGGACCCTTGGGAACCGGGAGCTTCCTTCGAGGTAGGAGGATCGATGCCCTTTCGAGTTGGGATATCGGACTTCACAACACTGTTCAAATAGAACTGCCTCAAATTCTTTCTCGAAAGCATCTTTCAAAATGCCCCTAACTATTTCAACGAAAATAATTGCTTGAAATGGGTTCGCCCAAATAATGTTTCTTGACATCATTGTGAAGACATAATTGGAGATTATTAAAAAAAACCTTCTTCCTATGTTAATATATCTTATCGGAAATAGACATCCTGTTACAAGAACCCCACTTAAAATTCAAATTATACCTGTCGAGCGGATTAAAATTCAGGTGAAGCGATGGGTAATTTGATAAGCACCGGATATGCGCAAAAGCTTAGTGCAAAAATATATAGCAGTTTAAGAATGATTGTCAACTGTGAAATAGCGAATTGTCTGTTTTTATATAGTTAGTTTGTTTAAAGGAATATTGGATTATTGCATTAGAAAACGTCGTGGTTAGAAGAGAGAAGTTACAAGGTAAGGTTTTTTTTTTAGAAATGCATGATAAGCTATTTCAGTGTTATAAGCATTCCTTTATATACTGCTAATTTGGTTAACGAAAGAAAATGAAATAGGATTATTATTATTATTATAGAATAGTTTAGAAACAAATTTAAGTTTTACTCATCAAAAGCTATGCGCCTGAGAAAATTTACCTTATTTTTGAAAATAGGGAAAGAAAAAATTATGTATATACTTACAAATTCTGACTGGGCTTCTACATCTGAACTCCTTGACAAAACATGAAGGGGGTCAAGCTCACGATCTTGAGTAGGCTGGGCTGAGGCATTATGAGAAGCAGTCCATTCTCTTTTCAACTTCCTTCCAGCTTGCGTGGAGCTAACACTGGCGTCAGAGGGCCCTGGTACTATAAGTTGGGTGGTCGTTGGCTGGTCCAGATCGTGTGTAATTCTACCAGCATATTTGATAATTGATGGTCTTGCGGCTTGCATTAATGCAGCTTCGCTCCATCTCGCTTTCTTTTCCAGAGGGGGATAATTGCAAGAATTCTCTTCCTTAAAAAAAAAGGCAAAATTTAGCATGAAAAAAAAATGCATTTTGGGTTTGGAAAATAATTCAGTTTATGCTAGGCATCTAAAGTAGTGTAAAAAACATCTTGATTTCAAAATCAGGGGTTTTCAATTACTTTTTTGAGCAACTGAATCTTAATTCGACAAAAACTGGGTTTACCACGAAATTTTACAAAACCTTACTTGAGCCTTTTTAATTAACGCAACAAATTTTCTTATGGGGTTTAGGATATCATTTGGCATTTGTTAGTCAAAACGCTTTTGACAATTTGGGTGTTGATTCTTACTCTGAGGGTAATTGATTCTAGTTTAAGTAAAGGTTAAGAAACGTCAAATATTTTGCTGCTATAATGTCAGAAATAATAAAAAAAAAAGTGGAGTGGCTGACCCACGTTGATCTTGCAATCATATAGACTGAAGATTGCCTTATTCTGCTTCGAAAAAGTTGCAACATGCTTATCTTTCTGCTAAAAAGCTGGCAGGGGGGAGGGACAATGGGTCCATTTTGGTCCTTGGGTCATAAAGATTAAGAATCCACGGATTATTCTGATTTAAACAGGGTGCAATATGTGCCTATTTTTGCATTAATAAACTGGTGTTAAATAGGGGAAAGAAGGGGGAGCTGGAGAATTTTTTTTATTCAATCAAATAAATATTTATATTTTCCTTTATTATCAAAATAAAATACTCATTGTTACAAATTTAGATTTTTTTAGATAGATTTTCAGCTCTTAAGCAAAGGTAAGCAGCATAGATTCTAAATTGTTTTGGTTCTTCTTCTAAAGACCAAAAGCACCATTAGGCTACTATGATCTAAAATATCACTGAAATACATTTTCCAACAGTACGTGGTAACGAACTATAAGTAAGGAGCAAATCGGGCAATTCGGACAATTAATACATTAAAAGAATCAACATTTTATTCTAATCCCAAATTACCGATCGAAAGCTAACAACTTTTTAAAAATTATCCTGATTTTCAAAAACATCCCTAAAAAGGCCACTGATCTTGATAAAAATCGCACCGTAAATTTCAGCCTATAAGAGAACTATGTAGAGGTTTCAGCTCCTAAACAATAGGCTTCTAAGTGCATAAGTACCCTTAGTTCTAGTGCCTGTCTTAAGTAGTCAAAAAGATTAACCAGTTGCAAAGTGGTTGTTTCTGCCATTTTCTGGTAGGTTACCAAACTACGATTTTTCCCAAAGATGTTTTAAGCCACAAAAATATGGAACTTTGCATTTTTTTTCCTCAAGAAAAAATCACGGATGTGTGTTTACTTGTTTGTTGTTCTTTTGTTTTTTTTGTTTTTTTTTTCTATGGGCGATCGTATCGAACCAATAATGCTAGAAAATTAAGAAAGGACTTATTCGAACAGAAACTAAAAGTCTTAGTGCCCTTTTTTAACCAGTCAAAAAGATTGGCGTTTGCGGCTATTTTGTCGTACCAAACCACGATTTTACCTCAAAGAGGGTGATGTTGCTAAGTATTGACAATTCTGTGATATCCAACGCTGCTGGAAGAAGAAGAATTGAAATGTCTGAAATCTCGTAAATAGAGCGGAAAAAGTCAAAATTCTAATTTTCAAAATTATTTATCCCAAAATTATTTTAACCACAATTGATGGGGGAGGGGGGCGACGGGGTTTTTTCCCTCCACCTTTAGTAAGAATTCTTACCCAAGAAAATCTAAATAAAGTTTAAGAATTCTTAAATTCTTATTTTCTTAAATTAAGAATTCTTAAATTGGCCGCCATGAGCGCATTATATTAAATACATAACCTAACCAAAATATCAGATATAGAATGAAATTGTACTCACATTGAAAATTGACGAATCCATTGTTTTTAAAGTTAATAAAATGTAATGTACTATAATCAATGTCTTAAAACACAATGAAGAATGGAATGTAGTGTGTGAACATCTTATAGGGTTTTTGCTCGAGTACATCATACGTAGCCAAGTTTAAAAAAACAAAAAAAAAAAACCGTCTGCTAAGCCAATGTACCGTTCCTAGTAATAGATGAATGACCCTGGTAAGGCATATTACGCAATCAGATTCAGTGCTAATTGGGCGCTTACTACTAATGTGCACGTGAAACTGTACTGCATATTCTTGTACAATTCCATGTGTACTTTCAATAGCAATAACCAGTCTGGTTGAGTTATACAATCTCGACTATAGTTTCAAAACATGTTTAATCACGTTGCATGGAAAGGTACCAAGGGAACATAAGGCAAGCAAATAGCATGGTAATTCCTATGGCAGTAAGCAAATAGCATGGTCCTATGGCAGTAAGCAAATAGCATGGTAATTCCTATGGCAGTAAGCAAATTCAATATATGCATTCTACTAATATTTGACCACTGTCATCACTGTAGCTTCTAATGAAATATTCTAATCTTCGTTTGCAGACTTATCTTCTTAATTAACTACCAAAAATAACGATGATGTGTTTTCCCCTCTGTCTCCTTGTTTCTCTTCCAAAGGCTTGAAGGTCGTTTACATTTTACTTAAATATAATTATTCATTATCTAAAGCTTTGTTTACCTAATTAATTATAAGCAATAAAATAAATCAATTTAGTCAAATTACAAGTGTTTCGAAAAGTTAAAAAAAATAAAGTAAAAGGAAGAAAACAATCACAAATGAAGGGCATTTCTAAAATAATAACATGATTGAATTGTAAGCAATTTTTATATCGAGATATTTTTCCAATGGATAAGTGGATTACCAGCCAATTACTTTTCTATACATCTGAAAGGAAGAGACTAAAAGGAAGAAGACATTAATGAGCTTTTCTTGCATATTAGGCTATTAAAAATATATTGATTGATACAAATATAAAGGTATCGACAGCAAGAATTTCTGGAAGGTTGAGTAGTATTTTATTTTTCATTATCACACATCGTTATTTTTTTTTTATCACATTATGCCAACATCGCTCTTTACTTAGGCAGCGCTTTTGCGCTGCCTAAGCAAAGAACGATATTGGCATAATGTATTATTTTTTCCATACATTGGCACTTCGTGTCGAAGGACTTGTCGTAGAAACCTCGAAAAGGGCTCATTCGATGGAAAATTGGAATGACTAGTGCCCTTTTTAATAGTTGAAAATGATTGGAAGGCAACTAACACGCCCACCATTTATCCAAACACATCCAGTCAAAATTTTGAGATAGCCATTTTTTTGAAAGTAGTTGAAAGGTCCGCAAATTATATCTTTGAGAATGACTTTCCCCCCATAGCCCTCAGGGTAAAGGTTGTGATTTATGTTCTGGGGGTATATAAAGTTTTTCTGAAAGCATTGTCGTAGAAACTTGAAAAAGAGCTAATTTGATTAGAAATACAAAGGTCTAGTGCCCTTTTTAGTAGTCGAAAGCGATTGGAGGACAACTAACCCCCCTCTAACGAGGACCGTTTCCCCAAACACATCCAATCAAAATTTTTAGGTAGCCATTTTGTTCAGCGTAGTTAAAAGTCTTGGAAATTAGGTTTCTAGCATGATAACCCCTTCAGAGCCCTCAGGGCAAGGGTTGTAAGATATGACCTGGGAGCATATAAGGATTTTATAGATAGCGATGTTGTAGAAATTTCAAAAATGGACCATTCGATTGGAAATTAGAATGGCTTGTGCCCTTTGTAATAGTCGAAAGTGATTGGAGGATAACTTACACTCCTCTGACATCCACCATTTCCCCAAACACATCCAATCAACATTTTGAGATAGCCATTTTGTTCTACATAGTTAAAAAGTCCGGAAATTATGTTTTGAGGATGACAATCCACTTACAGCCCTCAGGGCAAGGGTTGTAATTCATGCCCTGGGGGCATATAAGTTTTTCTTATAGAAACCGTTGTCATGGAAACTTCAAAAAGGGCTATTTCAATTGGAAATTGAAAGGGCTAGCACCCTTTTTAATAGTCGAAAGTGATTGGATGGCAAGTAGCCCCCTCTCACTCCCACCATTTCCCCAAACACATCCAATCAAAATTCTAAGATAGCCATTTTGTTCAACGTTGTTGAAAGGTCCGGAAATTTTGTCGTTGAGGATGATACTCCCCCCAGAGCCCTCATTGCAAGGGTTGTAAGTTTTGCCCCGGGGGCATATAAGGTTTTTATAGAAAGCTTTGTCATAATAACTTCAAAAAGGGCTTTTTGTTGGAAATTGAAAAGGCTAGTGCCCTTTTTGATAGCCGAAAGTGATTGGAGGGAAGCTAACCCCCCTCTCATGCTCACCATTTCCCCAAACGCATCCAATTAAAATTTTAAGATAGCCATTTTGTTCAACTTAGTTGAAAGTACTGGAAATTAGTTTTTGTGAATAAGACAACCCCCTCACAGCCCTCAGGTCAAGGGTTGTAAGTTATGCCCGGGGGTCATATACGGTTTTTATAGAAAGCGTTGTCATAGAAACTTCAAAAAGGGCTCAATCGATTGGAAATAGAAAGGCATAGTGCCCTTGTTAATAGTTGGAAGTGATTGGAGGGCAACTAACCCCTCTCTCACGCAAACCATTTCCCCAAACATATCCAATCAAAATTTGAGATAGCAATTTCGTTCAACGTAGTTGAAAGTTCCAGAAACTAGGTCTTTTAGGATGACAACCCCCCCCCGGGCCTCAGGGCAAAGGTTTTAAGTTATGCCCTGGAGGCAAATAAGGTTTTTATAGAAAGTATTGTCATAGAAACTCTAAAATGGCTCATCCGATTGGAAATTGAAAGGGCTAGTGCTTTTTTCAATAGTTGAAAGTGATTGGAGAGCAACTAACGCACCCCTCATGCTGACCATTTCCCCAAACACATCCAATCAAAATTTTGAGATACCCATTTTGTTAAACGTAGTTGAAAGTCCTGGAAATTAGTGATTGGAGGGCAACTAATCCCCCTCCCACGCCCACCATCCCATTTGTCCATTATGTTTAAAAACTATTTGTTGCCTTAAGATTAAATCAAAATGCACTAAGTTAATGCTAATTCCTAATAAGGCATCTCAGCAGTATCCCAAGAAGGATTGAGGGTATTATGTTCAAACCTTTGGGGGCTAAAACTGCTCTTAAAATTTGATCAAATCAAAATAGCGTAAGTGTATTCAAGCTATCAAAGAAATTAAATAGTTTTTTCTGCGAATGGTATCAAGTTTTCTATTTCAGGTCAGCTAGAGGAGGTATGAAACTAAATTAAACACCACTATTTGTGTCCAGATTTTTAAAAGGGTGTAGGATGTTAAAAATTGCTGAAAAATGTTCTCCAGCATACAAATAGCAGGCCAAACTATAAAGTCTTAAAAAACCAAAAGATTTAAACGACTATTTTCTTTTGCCGTGAAAATACTGTGTCTTTGTTAAACGATTAAATAAAAAAACAAGTTTTTTAAACTGAAAGTAAGGAGCGACATTAAAACTTAAAACGAACAGAAATTATTCCGTATATGAAAGGGGCTGTCCCCTCCTCAACGCCTCGCTCTTTACGCTAAAGTTTTTTATTGTTTTAAAAAATAAAGTTGTGAGACAGAGTCAAACTTTA
>JAQQPU010017196.1:835-13258 GCA_029168905.1 Artemia sp. Kazakhstan ARC1039 | reverse complement strand
TATATACTGATATTTAGTAATCAAAATGTTAATATTATTTGATTTATTAAAGTTATAAAAGTAAAAACATTTATATTTTTTCAGTAAAGTGCAAATTTTATTCTAGCCTTGGGAAGGCATGGGGGTTTTGAGCCCAACTTATGTTAATTTCTGCTCGTTTTGAGTTTGACTCGGTTATCTATTGCAATTAATAACCGAGCACTGTAAAAGGGCACTGTTATTTGGACTATTTTGAACAAAATCGTTATCTCATAATTTCAATCAGATGCGTTTTGCGAAAAAAGAGGTTGTAAGGGGGGAGTTCTAATTACCCTCCATCACTTTTGATCCTATTAAGGGAACTAGAACTTCCAATTTTCAACCGAATGAGCCTCCTCTAAAGTTAAGCAGCCATCCCTTCCATAAAAACCTTAAACGCCCCCGGGGCATAACTAACAACCTCGCCCCCAGGCTCTGGTAGTTTGTATCAATCCCAAAAGCCTTGCTATATGACTTTTGGACTATTTTGAATCAAAAGAATGTCTAGAAATTTCTATCGGATGCATTTCGGGAAAACACGACGTGTGAGGGGGGAGGGAGGGTATCTGTCCTCTGATCACTTTTACTACTAAGAAGGGCAATAAAAATTCTGATTACCAATCCAATGAGTCCCCTCCAATGTATATACGACTATCCTTTCTTTAAAAACCTTATATGCCGCCAGGGCATAACTTACAACCCTTACCCTGAGAGCTGTGGGGCGGGGGTGTTCTCCTGAGACATAATTTCCAGACCCTTCAACTACGATGAACAAAATTTCTATCTACAAATCTTGATTGGATGTTTTTGGGGAAATGATGGGCGAGAGAAGGGGGTGGGGGTGGTTTATTTCAAATCACTTTGACTCTTGAACAAGGCACTATACTTCCAATTTCAAATCAAATGAGCCACATTTGAAGTTTATACAACCACTCATTCCATAAAAAAACCTTATATTCCCTGAGGGCATGAATTACAATCCTATCCCCAATGCAGTGGGTGGTTGGGACAACCCTAGAGGCATTGTTATATGTCCTTTGGACTGTTTGAACAAAATCGCTATCTTACAATTTCAATTAGATTCGTTTGATGAAAAGAGGGGTAGTTGGAGGGGGGGGGGGTTTAATTGCCCTCCATAACTTTTGAATCTTAAAAGGGAACTAGAACTTCCAATTTTCAACAAAATGAGCCTCTTCTAAGGTTTATACAACCATCCCTTCCATAAAAACCTTAAATGCCCCTGGGACATAGCTTACAACTCTTGTCCCCAGGCTCTGGAGTTATGTTTCAACCCCCAAAGCCTTGTTATATGATATTTGGACTATTTTGATTAAAATGGCTATCTCAAAATTTCTATCAGAGGCATTTCTGGAGAATACGAGGAGTGGGGGGGGGGCGGGAAGGGGGATCTGCCCTCCAATCATTCTGAATCTTAAAAGGCGCACAAGAACTTCTGATTACCATTCCAATGAGCCCCCTCCGAAGTTTATACGTTCACCCTTTCTATAAAAACCTTATATTCCCCTAGGTCATAGCTTACAACCCTGGAGGGGGGGGGGTTGTCATCCTTAAAGACTTAATTTCCGGACCTTCAAACTACGTTGAACAAAATGGATATCTCAAAATTTTGATTGGATGTGTTTGGGGAAATAATGGGCGTAGGATGGGGGTTCGTTGCCCTCCAATCATTCTCGACTATTAAAAAGGGCACTAGCCCTTTCAATTTCCAATTGAATGAGTCCTTTTCTAAATTTCTACAACAACTCCTTCGATAGAAATTGCCCTGGTCGAAAAAAAAAATAATAATAACAATACATTGTGCCAACATCGTTCTTTACTTAGGCAGCGCTATTGCGATGCCTATAATATTAAGAGAACAGTTTTTTCAGGGGCTTTTATCAGTTTTGAAGCATTGAAAACGCAAAAGTCGAACTTTAGCGGAAAAACTGAGGGTACATTAAAATGAATATGATAGTGAAAATGAATGGAAATAAAAAAAAATTGTACGAAAGTAGAAAACAACACTAGACCTTAAATAATCAGTAGTGAACTTATATAATAAGGGGGTTGATACTTCCCAAAATCTCACTGTCTATGCTACAGTGCCTATTGTTTCTGGATCTAGACGTTTTTCATCCGGACCCCCCCCCCGCAAAAAACCCCCCCCCATATTTCCCCTGGACAATTTCGTATATTCATTAGAAGGGAAATTGAAAGTCCTATTCACCTGTTTAAGTAAGAGGCAATGCTATAGCTTGCCATAAAAAAGCCATAAGGGTTCAATGTATCAATATTCTTTTTTCAGAGGCACTTCATATGGAAGAGGCGGTCGTTTAAAAGGCTCCTTCGATTGCAAATTAAAAGTTATAGTGACGTTTTTAAGAGTCAAAAGGGACGGGAAGGTAACAAGCCATTCCCCACGCCGTTTTTTCCCCAAACGCATCCGATCAGAAATTATGTATAGCCATTTTGTTCAGAATAGTCCAAAGGTCACATGCCATGCCTCCAGGTTTGACAACCCCCCTTCAAGCCCCCGGGGCAAGGACTGTAAGCTATGCAAGTTCCCCATTGTTAGGATATAAGGTTTTTACCGGAAGGGTGGTCGAATAAACTTTGGAGGGGGCTCATTCAATTGGAAATCGAAAGTTCCCTTTTGAAGATTTAGCCTGCTTCTCAACCAGGTGCTACCAAATGAGTTTTTACCTAATACAGTGTTTTATAAAAGTTTCTTATTCCAATTCAGCGGCCAGCAGTTGTTTTTAAAGAATTGTGACAAAATGTCCATCTTTAGCATAAAAAGTGAGGTTTCAAGGAGGTATCCCCCTCATGGAATAGTTTCGGTTTGCTTTAAGTTTTAATGTTACTCCTTACTTCCAGTTAAAAAAGGTTGTTTTTTAAAATTTGATTTCTGACTGTTACTCAAATCATGCCCAAGCTTAACCGAAATACGATGTATGCTACAAGCCCAATAAATACACGATTTATTGCTGTTAAAGTGTATATTTACAATAATTATTATAGTCATATTATAAATATTATAATAATTATTATAATATTTACATTGATAAATATAGTGATTTATTAATGTTAAAGTGTATAATTTACAATAATTGTAAATTGGTTGGAGGTTTCATATTTAAATGCATTTAAACATTTTATACAGTAAAAGAGGAAAATTGCCATTTACAATCGGCGAAACAGAGCTCCTGATAGTACTCGTCATCCCCCATCCCCCCTCCCCCATCCCCCAATCTCCTGCAAGGCCCATGATACCCTGCTTCACCTTTTCTTCCTCTGTGCAATGAAATTTATTCTATTACTCCACCCCCAATTACCAATAATAAAGGTGCACTCCTTTATATAGCTCATGTCTGGCCTACTTGCACATCACTTTATATGATTTTTAAGAAATATGAGGCAATTCAGAATAGTTAAATGAAGCTTTAAAATAAATATAAAAAACATTTTGTGTAATAAAAAGGGAGGCATCTCCCCTCAGTACCCTTATCGAAGCTAGTCTCAATCAAAGAAGATGATAGATTAACTCTTATCCCCCCCCCTAGACCCTTCCCTAAATTTATTTGAAGGCTCGTGGAGAATTTGACAATTTGTGCATTGAAATTTGTTTGTATGTATTTTGTACTTTCTCTTTTGAGTTCTCAATTTTGTTTTGGGGGGCATTTTCCATGCGGGGACTTTTCTGAAGGGGGGGGGGGGGGGGGGGGATTTTCCGGCGAGAAAACGCCGGCTCCCCTTGTTCCTCATTGCTTCGCGATTGAATCTTCTCACTTAAGTTTGGAGAAGATTTTACATACATTTGTTTAACCAAAAGAAGAGAACATTTATAGATTTGATATTTGAAGAATTTCAGGGCTAGCTGAAACTCATTTTAATTAGAAACTATTATGTTGTAGTGAAGAGGAGAGAAGAAGGAGAGAAGTGAAACTAAAGTTCATAATAGACGAGTAGATTCAAAAACATTTTGAAGTAAACCTAAAATTGTTGCAAGCGCCACTGAATAGTGGATTTTGCCTTATATTTTCCTTTCAGTAATCTCAGAAAATAATTCGGCACTAAAAATATTCGGCGGCATGCCACCACTGACCGTATTGGGGACGAGCCGGCAGGCCAAAGCCTTTTGTGGCGGCAGCGCGCTGAAATATTTTCGGCGGTACGCTATCAATTTCGGCGCGGCTTCAAGAACTACTATCTTCATATATACGTTAGTGTGGAGGACATGAATTTTTAAGTAGCTGGAGCTTATAAGCTAATTTTTAACGAGTCCTCTACTATCTAACAATACAATAGTACACCACACTTTGGATGCAACTTCTTTTAGAATGAGGGACTATTTCCAAATAGTGATTGTATTTTTACTCGTGTTTTTCGTAGTTTGAACAGAGGACAACGAACTATTTATTGTATTTTATAAAATTAAGATAAGTAAAGACTAAAACTTTAAAACCTGTTGGTTTTTGTTTGTATTTTTACTCGTGACAGAACGTATTTTTACAGGACGTGTTGTATTTTTACAATACAATACGTGACAGGACGTATTGTATTTTTACTCGTGACGTGTTTGTATTTTTTACTAATATATTTTCGTAGTTTGAACTTTGGTCAATGAACAATTTATTGCATTTTATAAAATTAAGACATGTAAAGATTAAAATTTTAAAATCTGTTGTTTTATTCTGTAAATTTTATAAGGAGTGTTCAGGGTCCAGATCATGCGAAGTATCAGAATATTTTTCTAGCTATTTTTCAAAAATTTTTTTTAGTTAATTTAAAAATCTAACAAATCCTACTTGAGATTCTAATTTAAAATCAATGTTAAAACTCGAAGTCTTTTGGTCATGAATTTACCACTAACTCTGACTTTCCAGTCCTGGCCGAAAGCCAAATGTCAATGGCCCCTAGGTATTGGCCAAAAATGCATCTTTTTATTTTATTTAAACCCTTATTATAAAAAATGTTCTAGCTCCATTCTCACCCCAATTCCAGCGTATGACTTCATGCATATAAATCCCTCCTTTTCTCTGAGATTGGATAAAAGGAGTTCTGGAAAATCAAAATAGTGACCAAAAAAAGCACTTTTTCTGATATTGATCCAAACCCACAGAATAACGACCTACCCCATCCCACACCACGATTTTGGACTCGCGTGTACACTTACTTTGCCAAAACTCACAGACTATTGCCCAGAATAGGCTATGGGTTATGTTAATTTAAATGTAAAGTACTGTTTCTTCAAGGTATGGTACCTTAAAGGATAATCCTATCTCGTCCAGTATAAGCCTTTTGTGTTGCCTTTTAGTGTATAAGCCTTTTAGCCTTTTTTTGCGGCCAAACTATTTAGTATTGATTGGGCGGTCTCGTCATAGCTTGTAGAGCTTGAATAGTAGATCCGAATAAACGAGAGAAAACACAAAGCTGATATTTAATTTCCCAGGTATTTTAGAAAAAAAATTCATTTCTCTCACTTTTATCCCGGAGATAGAAATATTCAGTTTTAATGAAACTTACACCATCAGAAAGTGTGAATTTTGTTGTTTTGATTAAACAGAGAAGAATTTTCTTTTTGGTAGTCCCTAAAAATATTCTAGCACACCTGTTCAAAAACACTAAAACCATTTCAAAGGAATTATAATTTGACCGCTTATGGAATTCCCTGTAGTGCCACCCACTTTGATTGACAAACTCGCCAACAAAAAGAAAAAAAAAATTTCACTGATTTTTCAGTCCAAAGTCAAACCGCGAATTCTCTACAGCTTTTTGATGGTAACTAATCCCCTGGGAGAATGCACTAATGGGCCCTTTTTCTTTGAGACGGTCAGCCAACAAGACGGAAAGGATGTGACTCGGCAAATTATTTTAAGATACATCATATTCTTAAGAGGAGAGTCTCTTACCAAGAAAAATTATTTTAAGATAGTAAAAGTCATACTTATGAAAGTCTGTTGAAGCTCTGGGAAGTGCGTTTTTGATATATTTGGCTACTGTGTCAGATACAATTCTATCCCCTTTTTTGATAAACTCTTCGTTATCTTCAAGAGCCAATGACGAGTCCTCTATTCCAAGGGATTTTCGTTGCTCCAGCTCCTGCTGTATGTAAGACTTGTGTGTAAAAGCTCTCTTCAATAATTCCAGATCAAACTCTTCACCCAACCTCTTTCCAAAAGCATAAATTTCTGCCTGAAGGTTCCTGGAAGAACAAAAAATAAACATTGCGATTAACAATATTTTGTGTTAAATGGCTGCAATACAGCTTCACCCAAATCAAAGCAAGTAATACCATCGAAATTTTCAATGCAAGGTCCTGCAAAAAAGCCAGGATTGCATTCAAGTAACAATGAAGACAACACTGCCTTTCAACCTTACATGAAGAAGAAGATACACAGAAAGGAGGACTTTATGGTCCTCACAAAATCCTCAAATGCTCCCATGGGGGGTATTTTATCCCCCCCCCTTTAGATTATTAAAAATAGCTTTCTTTATATTTTTACTTAAAATTGACTTCTTTGCACTAGCATTAAAAAAACAAAAAAAACAGGCCCCCCCAAGATTTTGAAAAAACTACATTTTTGCCCTCCACCCCCTCCTTAAATACAGTAAATTGACGCCACTGCAAGGATTGTGGATCTTTTGAACTGCAGGAATTTCACACGCAAATTACAGCATAAACACCGAGTCACATTATTAAAAATAATGCTCAATGTGTATTCCATTTTTTTCCTTCTTATTGTCTTCTTTTCTGATACTGGAGGTTTTTTTGCTTTATCTTAAACTTCACTTATTTAAATTTTCCTCTTTTTAAACTAAATAAAGATGAATTTCTTTTCTTAGTTAATGCTGTCTCTTTCATCATAAGGTTTTATAGGAGTCTTAAGCACAATTTTAGCTGCAGAATGTGGAAATCAGGAATGAAAATTCTTCAGGACTCCAGAAAATCTTACAATTCCATTCTTGTAGGTTGAAAAACTTAAAAAAATCAGATTTAACTTCAGGAATTTTAACCCTATGTTATTTTTTATGTTCATGGGGGGGGGGGGGGTCTTTGACCTTTCTCAGGGAGGAAATTTGACTCCTTCTATGATTTATTTATTGTCTTGTATTTAACTGACTATTTGTTACAGTGCTAACTGAGTGATTAGTGCTCCAGACTTGAAATCCTGACATTAGGATTCGAGTCCTGGTATTGCTCGTTATTTGGTTTGTAACAGGGTCAATGGTGTAACCCTGTAAGCTCAGCCAGAGTCAACCCAGCTCTAAATGGATACCTTGAGAAATCTGGGGAAAAAACACAGGAAGCGTTGGATGATTTGCCCCCAACCATGCATTGCACTCCCGGCTAAAGGCATTGAATCAGGAGATTGGTAACTGCACAGTGCAGACCATTGGTCATCATACAAAAAAAGAAGAAAAATATGCTCAAATAACAAGGGGAAGAAAGAATGCATCATAAAGAAAATCAGCTTTTCAGTTCCAGACAGCTACACAGTCTGTCCATCCTAAAAATTTGCTCCTGTATGAGTACATTTTCCAAAACTGCAAACAAATTACTTAAAAAAGCAGCATAATTGGAATAGACAGAGTAAGAGTAAGAATATTTGAATTGCCAAAAAAGCTGTTTTTTAAGGGAGATTGGTCCTGGACTTTCACCTAGAACCAAAAACCAAAAATTTAATTACTCATCCTTACCATTCAATATACTTTGAACGTGGTGTACTAAAATCTCCCAATTTCTTTAACTGAACATCCTTCCGTCTCTTGAGTTCCCTTAAATAAGGCGCAACATACATTGGTTTATAGCACCTCCTTGAGATGGCAACATTATTTCCTAAAATAAAAACACTGATCAAAATAAATTATTTTTACAATGTGTCATAGGTTAAAATCCTGGATGCATAAAGAATAATAGGACTTTATTTTTAACTTTCATAATCTTGTATTTTGCAACATAGATGATGTTAATTTTATTTCAAAGAAAACTTCTTTAAATTTAGCAGTAGCATTCTAATCTTTTCTTCTTCTTTTTTTTTTTTTGGGGGGGGGGGGGTGGATATTGAATTTACTGTTATTCAGACATTACTTGAGCATAGTTAACCCCAGCCCTATACCCCTAGACATACTCACAGGTAAAAACAGAGGACTATTTGACAAAAAATATTGCAATTACTCCTTTGCAGAGGTCATATGACCAACCCCCTACCCTGTGTATGCAGATATGCAAATAATCTTCAGTTGGTCATATGGATAAATGCATTAGCATGCTTAAATTGAGAAATTTAGGCCTAAACCCCTTTGTGGTACCCTTGGATACCCCTTCTACCACAGACATCTTCTGATAACCCCTGGCCTTGAAGAGAAGGGGGCAGTCCCCCTTATATACGGAGTAATTTATATTTGTATTAACTTTTAAACTTGCTCCTTACTTTAGTTGAAAACCCTTTTCTATTTGTTTGATCACGTTTTATGAAACTGTAAAGTTTTATGAATGCATTGCTTTTGGTAATGCAGAAACAAGATGAATATTTCAATGATCTCGGTTTGAATTTTGAGGGGTAATCAAACAGTTTGTGGTAATGAACTGTAAGTACAGAGCAACCTGGCTCAATAGTAACTGAAACTCTAAAAAACTGATACAAATTTTGATACCAATTGATATATCAAAAGAATTGGGTAATTATGCTGATTCTAAATATATAAGCTTCCTTAAGCTTTGTTTTACCAATCAAAAGCTACAAGCCTGGGAGAATGATGTATAGTTGATTGCGAACAAGGTTTTATAAGAATTTTTTTTGTGTATTGTTAATGTATTTCCATGATGAAAGGGGTGCCCTATGGCAGAAGGACACCCTGCTAAACCGGGAATGGTACTTTTTTTTGGCGGTTTTGAATTTTTTTGTAGTATACCTTGTCTTTGTCAATTATGTTTGGCTACCCAAATCCAAAATTTTAAAAATAAAAGTTGTTTTTAACTTAGTGTATGTGACATTAAAGTTTGAAATTCAGTGAAAAAGATTATTATGTCACTGAGAGGAGAGGAGGTGGGATTTTTTAAAATTAAAAAAAAAAAAAAAACTACAAGCCTGAAAAAATTTGTCTGATTTTCTAAAAAATGGCAAAAGACCCCCTAGGAAGTCATATAATCTTAATGAAAATTACACCATCAGATTCAGCGCATCAAACAACCCTGTTGTAGAGGTTTTAACCTCCTATCTACAAAAATGTGAAATTTTGTAATTTTTGCAAGAGGAAAGATCATAGTTGCAGGTTTATTTATTTGTTTGCTTTTTTTTTCAGGGGCGATTGTATCAACCCAGTTGGGCCTAGACTGTCGAGAGGGCTCATACTATTGGAAATGAAAGTTTCTAGTGCCCTTTTTAAGTGACCAAAATAATTGGAGGGCAACTAGGCCTCCTCCCACTCCACCTTTTTCCGAAAATTGTCTGATCAAAATTTTGAGTGAGCTTTTTTCTTCAGCACAGTTGAAAGGCCCAATAACTATGTCTTTAGAAATAAAATGACCCCCTACAACCCCTGAGGAACGGTTTTTAAGTTATAAATTTACCTTTTTTTTTATTGGGAATATGAATACATTTTTTGGGTGGGGAGGGGAGGAAGAATTTTCTGCTGGGAGGATTTTACATGGAGAGAATTTAGAGAATTTAGCCAGGTGTCCTGACGTTACTAAAAAAAACGATCAGAAATTATATAAAAAAAACAAGTTTTTTCAACTTAAAGTAAGGAGCAACAATAAAACTTAAAAAAAACAGAAATAAGTACGTAAATGAGGGGGGCTGCCCCCTCCTCAACCCCTCGTTCTTTATGCTAAAGTTTAAATTTTGTGCCAATTCTTTAAAAATAACTCTTGAAACACAAGGGTTGTTTAATTAGAACAATAAATAACTTTTTTAAAATGCCAAAAAACTCTAGCGTGAAGAGTGAGGTATTGAGGAGGGGGCAACCCCCATCATATACATAATAATTTCTGTTCATTTTGTTTTAATGTTCCTCCTTACTTTCAGCTGAAAAACCTTTTTTTTTATTTAATAAAGCTTACAACCATTTTTCTAAAGGCAATGAAAAAAGTATGTCAATTAAAGTAAAAGTATATAAAAATCGAAAATGTAATTAATTAAAAAAAATTACATAAAACAATAGCCTATTTACACTAACTAAGAAATGAATGCCAAGCATTCAGTTCTGTTGAGTAATGCTGAAGTGTTGGATGGATATTTTTTAACAATATCAACAGTTTTGAACTTGATTATCAAACACCAGAATATTTAATGCCTTTAGACTCAATTGTTAATAAAAACTGCTGCATAATCAAAGTAGTTTGGTCAAAGTAAAACATTAAAATTAATATTAAGAAAATAAAATAAATATTTTTAATTACAATATTTTTAACTTAATTTTGAATACCAAAAACCAATATATTTGACACCTTCATGCTTCATAACTGTAAAAAATTAAATATTTTTCAGAGCTACAACTAGATAAATACAATCACTCCTGGAAAAATAGATACATGACAATAAAACACAAAAAATGTATCATACAAAAATTCCCAACATTCTGTTCAGGGGGAAACATTTCTGATTATAATGGCTTTATATATCAGCTCATGGGTACTCTGGCAATACAAAGAAAAGCTGACAGAAATTTTTTACCAAAATTGCTCCTTATTAAGTTGTTTTCCTTGTGTTTTCCTTAATTATACAAACTTTCTTGTGTAATAATAATTGCACTAATTACTAATAAACAAATACATATCTAGGATCAATAATGGGGTACCGCTTATTTTGTCCATGGTTTTTCCATAACCTGCCTTTTTTCTTTTCGTTCCCTTATATTTACTTTAGAGTCCCAAATTTCCAGAGGGGGGGGGGGCATTCCAACCGCGCCCCCCTTATTGGCACCCATGAAGTTCATCTAGCCACTTACTACATCATGGGTGCACATAGGCCCTCTTAGATATAGACAAATTAGTGTCCTAGTTTTTATCCTCTTCTCTCCTTTCCATAAGAAGAACCTTCTAATCCCCCTTCCCCTAAATTTTGGAACTGTATGAACCAATGGGTAGGCCTTTCAAGAACCAAGACTGAGCCACAGGGGCAAACTTCTTCATGAGCCCCCTACTAAACCTTTTTAGAACATTGAAACATGTGAATTGTATGTACTCATTTATGTTAACTATTCATTATTTTTGTTTGACAAAAAGATAAGAAGTGAGATGATACTAGTTAGCATAATAATTAAACAGAAAAATCAAAAACAAGGAACACTATCAGCCAGAGAAAAGAATAAAAAGAAAGTGCAGTTTTTCCAGTAAATATACCACTAACCTACCCTTAGTACAACAAGAAAGTTTCCACAGATATCAACAGATTAAGAAACCCAAAATACAAAACTGTGATAATCAGAATAAATAAAAGAGAAAAATCATTAGAAAACAAGCAAATGAGAAAATAAAACTTACATTTGCTTTTTTCTATACAGTTTTTCTTTCTGGTTTTCTCTATTTATTCGTTTTCATAATAGTCTTTTTATATTAATACCTTACAAAAATCTACACTTTTCTTATTTTGCAAACTAGCTGAAGATTTTCTGTATTTTTATAGTACTTGTGTTTTTTGTATTGAAAAAAACATTTTTTTTGTTAAAAAAAAATTAGCATGTAAGTTTGCACCACTGCCTCTTCAATTAGTTCCATAGCCAACCCTCTTTTTTGTCTGTTGTCTATAGTCTGGTAAGACTAAGATCCCTAAATTCTAGTGATCTTGGCATCTGCCAAGAGCATTGTGAGGGAATTCAGAATTAGGTTATTGTCCTTGGTTTAGAAATAAACAAAAAGTTCAGATAGGGAAATCCATATAATAGACAGTGATAAATTTCACAAAATAATACACTAGATATTTCAGTCACATATGCAGTGATTGTCATCTTTAGTAACCATCATTTATTTATCATCATGAAAATGTGGTCTTCAAATTTATCTTCTCTTTTTTTTAATAAACCTAGCCCAACCACTATGAAATAGAGGAGAATAGGATGTATCAAAGCATTATTTTACCCATCTAAGTACCAAGCACTATGATATTGTCAAACTAATTACTATGATAATCTTCAACCAGACCTGGTCAACAGTTATGGTCTCAGGTGTCTGAACTTTATTGAACCTTTGTGCCATTTGTGTCCATAAAAGTACCTACTTGAATCTTGATTAAATTTGGGAGGGATAAGAAGCTGGAATGTCTGTTGTATCTTGAAAATCTAAGAAATCTACCTAAGGATAATTAAACAAGGCATATCTATGGTTTATATAATTTGCCTACTATAGACAGAATAAAATAAAGTTTAATAAATTAGGGTAAGGCACCCAGTAGTCGGACACTT
>JAQQPU010017195.1:1223-18968 GCA_029168905.1 Artemia sp. Kazakhstan ARC1039 | reverse complement strand
TAAACATGTTTAAAACCACAAATATATTCCAAAAAATTAGAAAAAAAACAACCCAAAATTACATATTTAGAACTTACAAGAAAAAAGAGCAGATCCTTTTTTATTTTCTGGTTTAATAATATATACTTAGAGCTTACATCACGAAGAAAAAATACGTTCGTCCTTCACAAAAATTGTACGAAAAAATCTTTTTGGGGAAAAGGCTCCTATTAAAAATTCTAAAAATTAAAGCATTGAAGCCATAGTACTCAAACTGGACCCCACAGTCTTTACAAAAGCAGCCTTTACCTAACGATGCGTTAAATATAAATCATTCTAGACAACGTGTTGCGTAGTCAAAAACTAATTGTTGAAGATAGGTCACTTGTTGGTTGGTGGCTTGCTGGTCTTCTCACGTCTCTTGCTAGTTCTTGTACAAGTAGATTATTACTATTATATGAATAGCACTAGAATGCTATTTCTTTTTAAGCCACCGGCGCACTAGCAAGGCCACTATTAAATATTTGCAAAAACCATTTTAGACAACAAGAGGTCTTATAGTCGGAATTTGCCACAGAATAAGATAAATATGTTGACAAAATAAAAAGAAATAAGGAACAACAATCATATATTGGGGGTCAACAGAGAGCTACGTTCACCCAGCTCCCTTAGTACTGAAAAAAAGAATTCAAAAGTCCACTAAAAATAGAGAAATAAAGAAAAATCAGAGAAGCAAACGGAGAAATTAGCATCAAATTTTGAAGGAGAGCAGGGGTCATTTACTTATTAAATTTTGAAAAATACCTTTTTTTTTGGGGGGGGGGTTTCATTAAAGATGGCCTTTTCCGGTATTTTCATTGAAATAATTTGAAAAAGCAAACAAAAAGCAACAGCATCCTTCCTATATTTTGAAAAATAAAGTTTCACCCCTCCCTTTAATTTCTATGGACTAACACCATTGACGTTAAAGCTGTTTTGGTTTGCTTTTGCCATTGGAAGCAGGTTCATCGGTACTGGTGCATTATGCGGGCACCGCTATATACTGTATGTGGAATGTCAAACGGGAAATGCTACAGTCAAACAGGAGAGACAGATACCCGGTACTTAAACAGTTGTTAGAGTGGAATTGATCTAATATGAGCGTTAAAATTACAATTTGGGATTTGCCAAAGACAGAAAAAGAGGCAGTTGAATTTTTAGAGAATAAGGGGTTAATACCCAAGACAAAAGAGTGCGAAA
The DNA here is from genome assembly GCA_029168905.1 of Artemia sp. Kazakhstan ARC1039. Lineage (NCBI taxonomy): Eukaryota > Metazoa > Arthropoda > Branchiopoda > Anostraca > Artemiidae > Artemia > Artemia sp. Kazakhstan ARC1039. Next base: position 17,750 of record JAQQPU010017195.1, on the reverse strand, counting down.
ATGAACACACGATGACTTTATACTTGTATGAGGAGCATACTGGAGGTGTATTGGAGGTGTCGTGTACGGCAATGTAAGCAAAAAGTCCCTTCGCGTGTCAATACGTAGTTTGCTAACAGTAAAATACCATTTCTTACTGTAGTTTGTTTCATTTATTTCTAGACCAAAGAATGGTCGTCTATTGCCATGTGTGAAGAAGAACTAGGAATAACCGGGCATCTGTCTCTCTCATTTGACTAGCATTTCCCGTTTGACATTCCACATACAGTATATGGCGGTGCCCGCATAACGCACCAGCACCTATTCATCTGATAATCCTGGAAACGTCTTTACCAAGGTCTGTAGTACAGAAGAAGCAGACTCCAAGACAAACTTCAACTTTTTATGGTTTTGATTTAATATCTAAATTTGATTCAACAACAATTTGCAATAATATGGTATCAAAAACCGACAATTTTTATCTAATTTTGTAATTCTGACAACTAAATGACGCTGGAAACTTAGCCAGTATCTACATATTTAGTATTTGAATCTGATGCAGTCTTGTCTACAGTCGTGTATGTGATCCCCAGCTCAAGATAACCCATTGCAAGAGACACAACAAATTATTTCCAGGAAGACGGCTCATGTCAACATGAAAGCTTGTGAATCTTTCGATCCTTGTACACTTCTAATTTTGACGTACCATTTCTCGTAGCCTGCCTTTGCTTTTTTATTTCTTTATGCTTTTGGGTTCTTAGAGAGTTTACACATTGTCATAGTTCGAAAATTGTAGCTCACATATTTTCATATTTCAATATTTTTTATACATAAACTAAAATTTAAATGCATAAATTTGGAATTAGTAACATTTAGTGCATTTTATATGTAAGTATGTACAGATTTGCTGATTATATGTGTTTCATTGGTAGAAAAACTATTCAATAAATATTGGGTTTACCCAGTTTTAAATAGAATAATTCCGTCTTTTTCTGTAATAGAACAAAAGTTGTCAAATTCCTAAGTGTATAATCTGATCCCCTCCCAGTTTACAACGGTGTGCTCCAGGGAACCCTCTGAGGCCTTATTCCATTTCTTACACTGATAAATAACCGTGGTGCTGGTTTCTCAGATAGATAGAAATTTGTTGACGATTTAGCTGTCGTAGAGGAAATTTTTCAAAAATTGAAAAAGCAGCGCAAGAAATTTCCTGGAACAGATATAGAATAGAATTTAATTTAAAAATTTCTTCCGCAGCATGGTTGCCGAATTTGAATTTCACGTCACAAAAATCACTAGTATATTTATACCGTACCAAAAAGTTTTGTCATCACTGATGTTCACGTCCGGTGTATTTGACCTTCACGTTAAACATAATCCATTGTACAAAATACATAAAGAAAATGAGTCAAAACTTAGTAAAAAAAAAAAAATAAAAAAAACAAGAACAACATAAAAAGGAAAAAAAACATAAAATTAATGACTAGTTTTCTTGGCAATTATACAATTCAACAAAACTCGGAACAAAAGTCTTGCGATATCTTTCGTGTTTAGCAGAGACGGGAATCAATTTGGAGACATTTTGTAACTTTATACGGGACGGTCTGTTGGGGGTGGGAAGGTAGGATTAGGGTATAATGAAACGTAATCAGAGAACAGACAGGGTCTTGGTACCGAAACGGAGGCACAGGAGATTCCTCCTCGTGGCCAGCGTGGTGAGTTTGAACCTACCTAGTCGATAACGGTGAGGAGCCTTCCCTTCACCGTTTATGATTCTAAGTGCTTGTTTTTGGACATTTTCAATCTTATAAATATGCTCTGAAGAAAGACCGAAATGCCGCACTGGACAAGCATATTCCAGTATTGGCCGCATGAAAGAACAATAAATTTGGAGAAGATCCTTAAGGGGGCAAGAAAATTTCATCAGAGGTTTAAACAGGGAAACCGAATGGGAAACTTGTTTGAGGATGTTTTGAACATCCCACTTCAGGTCAGCAGTAATTGTCACACCAGGTCGTTTAATGCATGTGACAGAGATTTCGGGAGGAATGGGGCTTATGAAAGAAGGGGTTGATTTTAAAAAATTAACTGTCATAACTGACAATTTATTAGCCTTAGCTTACATCTTCGACAAAGAAGCTTCTCGTGTGACATCGTCAAGTAATTTCATAATTGAGATTTTAATATTTCGTTGACAAACCTCAAGTGCAGAGAGGTCGTCCACATACTTCCATCAATTTATGTGGTCAGTCATGAGGCTATTAACCATTATAAGGAATAAAATCAGAGTTCCCTGGGGGACCCTACAACAGATAAGCTGGGGATCGGAATAAACATTTTTATATTTAAGCACTTGAGAACGATTTGTTATAAAAGAGGCAACAATTTTAACAAAAAAAAGGACTCACTTGAAACTCCATCAGCAGAAGATACAAGGATATTGTAAAAAATTAGGACAAAAGTTTTCTGGAGATCAATTAATAAGAGATTCAGCAAAGTATCAGGGTTTTTAAGATTTTTTATGAATGGTGTCAAAAAGACTAACAAGGTAATATGAAGAAGATGTCTCCTTCAGGTTTTCAAACTGTTTTATGTCAATAAGTTCAAGAATCTTTGCCTTTAACAAATTAGTAAAAAAAAAACTTCGCACAAGATCAATTGGGATATCAATGGGATATATGCTAGTTTCTTTTTTTCAGTTCCTGTATTTCTTTTATTATTTCCTTCTCTGAAACTTTTGAGATTTAATCTTTTTAGAGTTTCAGGCATTAGATGGTTTTCCGAGAGAACGTCTGTAGGGTAAAACTAACCTGTCTCACAACGGTCTATACCCAGCCCACGTTAGGGCACATTTGCACAATGTTGGCGAAATATTTATTAAGCTCATTGTCTGTATGTTCAGGCGGTTCATCCAGAATCAAGGTTCTTGCACGAATGACCCTCTATTTCTTTCACTTTCTTAAACCGTTGCTGAGGTTTGCTCTCTTTTAAGCAATTTAATTTATTCTTACTAAAACGAGAGGTAGCACGACGTATCTCTTTCTTCATTTGTTTACGGAGGGCTACGGCATCATCTTTCTTTTGAAGCCAAAAAAGTTGTAGTTATAAATGGATTAACCCTTTTATTGTATTTTTTCATTAATGTAAGGCTTACCTGAGGAACATACCTTCTTGGTAACCTCTGGGAAACATTTTTGGTAATTTGTCATTAATTTTGTTTGAAACAAGCTAACCTTTGAGTAAAGATTTACAGACGACACACATCATCCCAAATCTCAGACGTCATCCAAGATCCAAAATCAAAAAGACCTTGACTTGTTATTGGCTGATAAAAAAAATTCAGAAACTGAGTAATTTGGTTTAAAAACTAGCAGTGGTTTCAAATGCATTATGAAATGAAAGCTATCACCGACGGGGGGGGGGGGGGTATTTAGAGTATTATAAAAGGTTTTAAGGTTGGTGCAAATAACATCCAAACTGGTTCCACCTTTTGCAGTAGGGAAATGAACAATTTGCTTAAGCTTCTAATTTTTGCACAGATAATTAAGACTAAGTTGATTTCCGTCTTCTGCTATTAAAATGCCAGCACTTGGGTACTTTGTTGTCACAAAGTCAAGACTTGCCAGTAGCCTATCTTGAAAATTACAACGAGATCAAGCATTCTGTCTGGGTAAATCATAAAATGAGCAAATAATTTAATTAGTGTAAGGCCGAGGGAGGTATTTGAGCAGTAGATATAATAAATTATTTCATCGCAATCACCTAGTCTTGGCACATATACAAGGGTAGGGGATAAAAATCCTTTGCCAAAATCATAACTCCTCCCCCTTTTTCCCCAGTCAGCCGGGCGTAGCCCAAAAAACTCCTGAAAACCAGTCATTTTAAGGAGATCTGAGTTTTATGCCTGGACTTCAGTAACTGCAATTACATCAATATGGATCAATTTTGCTGTTGCTTCTAACTCAACTAACTTTTCAAAATTCAAACTTTCAGTGTTAGTACGGAAGAAAACGGGAAAATGATAAGGTTTTTCTTATCAAACTTTTTAACAACAGATTTCTTCAAAAAACTTTATTCTGAGGCAACTTTGGCGGGGTGTAAGTATGGGAGAACGCTGGTAGTGGGGAGAACGTTGCCTAAAAGTAAAAATTATCATTCGGCGTATTGTGGGAAGGTTTGTTGTTAGGCTCAAACTCGCAACCCTGGACCGCAGGGACTACTAAGTCGGTTTTGAAGTGGGACAGAAGAGGTTCCCTTTTAAAAACTGGGGGCAAACTGAAAGAGTCGCGGGTAAAATTTTCCTCTCTTAAGGTGAAAAACTATATCTTATATCTGAATTATCATTGGTAATCTGTGAAGCTTTATCTGGTCTATTACCCCTAAAATTAATCAATCTTTACATTATTAGTGTGAAGCTGGGTAGAGGTGGGAATGAAATGTGGTGGACTAGCTGGAGGGCAGACAGGGGGTGGCGTGGAATGGGCATTTAAGTTCTCAAAGTTGGTGATTGGTATGGAAGACGGGACCTGGGACTAAAGAACTCAAGATATCAGATGAAGCTGCTATTAATGACATGACAGTAAACATTTTAAAGTCAACAATTTAAAAAATTTATTTCAAGTTGCTAAGGCTAGGAATAAGTGAAGATGAAATGGTGACATTGGGTAACGAAAAGAGTGATCAGGTGGACAACTTCACTTACCTAGGTAGAATTATTAGTAAAGACGGTTGGGGCAGTGAAGATGTTAAATGTAGAATAGCCAAGGCTCAGAGTGTTTTTTTACAGTTGAATTGAATAAAGTTTGGAAGAATAGAAAGATAAGTCTGAAAACCATGATTAGAATATTGGAAGCTACAGTGATCACAGCGGTCAAATATGGTTTCGAAGCATGCACTCTTCGAAAAGTGGATAAACATTTGCTAGATGTTTTCCAGAGAAATTGCCTACGGATTTTTCTGGGTACCCGGCTGACTAACCGTATTTCAAACAGTAGGCTGTATGAAAAAAGTAGTTCAATCCCGCTTTCTAGGGCCATAATGAGAGAAAGGTTGGGATGGCAAGGGCAGGTTCTGCGGATGAATGATAACAGATTGCCGAAGATTGTACTTTTTGGCCTACCGTAAAGGAAGAAAAACGAGCAAAAATGGGGTTTTTATAGGCCAAATGAAGATACTGATCTGATACTGAAGATAAGATACTGAGAAATGAAGATCTTCATTTGGCCTATAAAAACCCCATTTTTGCTCGTTTTTCTTTCTTTATGTGATGTCAGGCCAATGTGGTTTAAGAAATTATCTACCGTAAAGGGCTAAAGGGAAAGCAGGTCGTCCGCGGTTGGGACGGGAGGTTGTAATAAAGAAAGAGTTAAGGAAATGGGAACTTCCTGGGAGGGTATAAAGAGAGGCTTTGAATAGATTGGGATGGAGGAGGAGCGTGCGTAGATGTGTTAATGATGTTTAAAAAAAAAAAAATTGTGTTCGGGCATATCGCCAAATTATATAATGAATATTCCAGTATCTCAAGTCAAGTTCGACCAAGCTAATGAGCTCCAAAACGAAAAATTAGACCGACTACTTAGTAAGCAGGGTGATTTAATAACTGCAGTTAACAATTTGTCTTCTGAAATACAGGAGTTAAAGAATGAGGCTTTAGAAAGAGATAGAAAAATAGCCGAATTAGAAAGATCACTGGAAGAGCAAAAGCAGAAGAACTCGTTGCTCGAGCGTCAAATGCTACTAATTGAAGTAAAAGAAAGAAGTTCGAACTTGATCATACACGGCTTACCTACAGATATTAATCCGAATCAATCCCTTGAAGCTCACGTGAAAGATCTACTTAAGAATACCTTAAAAATTGAGTCATCTTTGTCAATTAACAAATGTTACCGCTTAGGTGGAAAAACTGTTAATATAACGAATAGACGCCGTAATCAAAGTCAGACACGTAAACCGGCAGTTAATCCAGTGCTAATTAGGCTCAAGAATGAAGCTGAAGCGTATTTAGTTATGCAAAACGTATCCAAGCTTAAGGGCTCTGGAATAAGAATTTGCACGGACCTTCCTCCAGCACTTAACACTTTACGCACAGGATTCCTCACTAAAGCAAAAGAGATGAAGGAGTCTGGAATGATTGTTGCTTCTCGGGTTAAAAATAAAGGAACCCACGTATGGCTTGAGATAAAAAAAAATGGTTCGGTGATATGGGAGAGAGCTGATCAATAACTGAATTGGATAGTAGTAATCTGAGTGTTGATTTATATGATTTTGTGGAGTATTTTGTTATTTTGTGTTTAGTGGTCTGGTTGTAAAGTTATTTGATAATTTATGATCGTTTGAGGATCATGATTATCTTATTTTCGGAGGCCCGTTCGCAAAAGTATCATAATGAGTATTATTTGGTTTTTTTTCTTACTTTGTTTTTTTTTGTTATCAAAACTGTTATATTTAATTTCTTTACTTTGTGCCACACTATTCCTGATTTTTCTTATATAAGGTTTTCATGTTATAAAGTTCTAGTTTTTTGTTTATGTTTGTCTCTTTCAGATGAAGTTCTGGTTACAATTGTATCTCCTTTAACTCTCCGTATGGTTGGTAAGTCACTTTTTGTCAATAAGTATACACAGCATCGTGATAATGGATAATAGAATTCGTAATTTTGAGGAGCACCCCCTTGATTTAGGTAAAATATTTGAGAATTTATGCAATGATGACGATGTTTTTGATGTGATGGTTCATTCTATCCCAAAAAATAAATATCTACTCCCCACCCATGTTTTAAATAAAGGCTCTAATTTTAGAATGGCATTTTTGAACTGTCGCGGGTTACTAAATATTTTTGATCAAATATCCCTGTTTATTTCTCATCATAATATAGATGTGTTCGCCTCTTGTGAAACATTTTTAAATGATTCGACAAAGACATTTATTAATAAACAGGATTATACTTTTTTTCATAAGAATCGGATTAATAAAAAACAGGGAGGGGTAGGTTTTTTCATTAAATCAACAATTCAGTCAGATCTGGTGAGTGAATTTGATCACCTATATCTTGAAATGGCGTTTGAATTTTTGGCAGTTAAAATTGATGTAAATGGTATGAAAATTTTGTGTTGTGTTTTTTACCGGCCTCCAAGTTCTCCTGCTTCAAAATTCATGGAACTTCTTGATGATTTTGTGCTTATTGCCTCGAAAAAGTATCCAAAAATAGTTTTTATGGGTGACTTTAATATTGATTTATATAATTCTAATAATTCAAGTGGTAATTTCCACGGAATATCTTCTGACGGGGCTGACTTGTTATCAGTTTGCTTATCCGGTGGTCTCTTACCAGCTTATGGAGTCCCAACAAGAATAACGAAAGATTCTGCTTCCCTTATTGATAATTTGTTTACGAATCTGGAACTTAAGTCTAGTGATGTGGTTATTGAAGATTTCTCAGACCATTTGATGCTTGTGACCGACTTTCACTTGATTACAGAGTTTAATAGGCCTACTAAAAAAAAAATGAGGATGACTAATAGAAACTCCTTAAGTAAACTTAAAGTATTGCTTTCTTCAAGTGACTTTTCTTCTTGTTTAGAATCTTCGGACCCTGATTTTGCTGCTGAATGTTTTGTGAATCAGTTTAAACGTTGTTTCAATAATGCTTTCCCTCTCCGTCAAATATCAAGAAGAAATAGTATAAAGCCGATTAAGCCTTGGATATCTCCTGGATTGCTGGTATCAATAAAAAATAAGAATCTGTTATATAAGGCATACTTAATGCATCCATCTGAAGTTAAATTAGCTGAATTTCGCAGATACAAAAATTATTTAACAAAAATTTTAAGATCAGCAAAACGTCATTACTTCGCCGAAGCATTTGTTGAAGCAGAAGGGTCCCCCAAGAAGACATGGGAAATAATTAATAAGTGCTTAGGAAAACATAAGACCCATGATCTTCCTGATGAATTAATAGCTGAAGATGGAACTAAACTGGCTACAGGGAAAGTGGAAGTTATCAATGCATTAAATATAAACTTTGCAAAAATTGGCGAGGAAACCGCGTCAACTGCTGGGAACAACCTGGCCCATCATCTGGATAATGCAACTGGAGAGGACTTTCAATCATATCTACCCCCGTCTCTCAATTGCTCCATTTTTCTTACTCCTGTAACCCCAGATGAACTTTTACTTACAACAAACCTTTTAAAGAATGGATCTTCGGAAGGGACCGATGGGTCATCGACTAATCTGATTAAGTGCATAGCACCAAATATTGTAAACCCGCTTTCCCATGTGTTCAACCTCTGTTTTAAAACCGGAAGATTTCCTTCTTGTTTCAAGTCTGCAAGAATTATCTCTTTGTATAAAGGAGGAGACCCGAAGAACCCAACAAACTATCGGCCGATTTCGATCCTGTCTACTTTTGGGAAGTTGCTTGAAAAGTGCCTATATAACCGTATAGTCAGCTTTCTAATGAGATCTGAATTTTTTAGTCCGATGCAATTTGGGTTCCGGAAGTCTCACTCTACTGAGCATGCTATTATGGCAATGACTCAGTTTGTTCATGACGCCCTCGACAAAGGTGATATTCCTGCTACAATTTTTATTGACATTAAAAAGGCATTTGATACGATTTCCCATAAAATATTGCATACTAAACTTGATAACTGTGGCATAAGAGGCCCAGTTAATGACTTAGTAATGTCTTACCTAAAAAACCGAAATCAGTATGTAGACGGAGGTGATACTTCTTCCTCATCAGTATCTCAATCTCAGTCAGCCGGAGTCCCACAAGGCTCTATTTTGGGTCCACTCCTATTTCTTATCTATGTTAATGATATCAGTAATAGCATCAATGATATTGGCCTTAACATATTATTCGCCGATGACACGGCATGCAATGTCAGCAGCCCCGACTCTAGATCGTTGAAGCTTAGGTTGGAATCAGCACTGTCGAGGCTTATCTTATGGTTTTCGAGAAATAAATTGACTATTAATTGTACTAAGACAAAATTCATCATCTTTTCTCGTACTGGGAAAACAGCACCGGAAATTATGATGATTAATATTCAAAGCCTACCCATTGAAATTGAAAGAGTTGATGATATTAAATATCTCGGGATAATACTGGATTCAAGTTTATCATTTAAAAGACATGCAATTTATCTTCGAATGAAACTGGCAAGAAATATTGGTATGATGAATCATCTGAAATTTATTCTGCCGTTTTTTGCCCTGAAATCTCTTTATCATTCTCTAGTGCATTCATATATAAATTACTGTCCCATTATTTTTTTGAATACTTTTAAAACTCATATTCTTCCTCTTCAGAGGCAACAAAATAAAGCTCTGCGTCTATTGAAAAATTTCCTGCCTAGCCCGTTTTCTTAGCCTGGTAAATCGTCAACAAAAAGCATGTATCAAATTTTAAATATCCTTCCACTGGATCTCTTCTCTTCTTTCCATTCTGTTCTTTATATGATTAAACACGTTCAAGGTCTTTTGCCTGAGTATTTTTATTTGCATAATAATTTTTTTCAGGATGATAATCAGGTTTTGCATACATATTGGACCCGTGGCAGTTCTGTTGTCCGTCAGGCTTTAATAAAATCTGAAAGGTCCCGTTTTTCACCAAGGCATAGTATTATATATAATTGGAATAAATTTCATAGTTTTATAGATTTGAATAATTCATTGGTTAATAATAAAATTAGATTAATGAATCATTTAATTAGTAATTATTAATTTGATTTATTTTTTGGGGTGGATGCTCCTCATTTCATTTTATTTATTTGGTTACTTTGATTTTTTGCGGATTTTGTTTGTTGTTACCGTACGGAGAGTTGAAGAGCAATCTTTTTATTACGGTATCTGGAGATAGTATTAGTTATTTTTTGTTGAGTGTATATAAACCCACACACGAGTTATTCTCACTGTGGGTAATTAATTTGATAGTTTTGTCAAAAAAATTTTTTTTTATTGATTAATAAAGAACTTGAACTTGAAAGAACTCTCCTTATTTTGTATTTGTTCCTAATAAGCTATTCTAATTAAGTGTTTCCCGCCATATAGACAAGCTCTGCTTCTTGGCTGGATTAAAATAAAGCTTTGATTTAAATAAAGGACTTCACAACAACAACCGGGCAGGAAATAGAACGAATTAGTTCTAGAATTGCATGACTGAACACCACCAGTAGCGGTTTTAGGCCACATAAACTGGGGGCGGGGGAGGTATACTAAAATTGCAATTACATCAATTTTTCACTCAATTAAGTACCTTAATAGAAGCGTAAAAATATAAATAAAAGGAATTTAATGTTATATGTCAGAAAAACTAGGGGCACCCCCCCCCCTCCATACTCCCCACACTTAGAGCCGCGACTGAACACCACAGGCATCGCTGCTAGAACAACAAGCTGAAGTATTTTATTTCTTTCATTTTGCCAGATGTACACAAAGCAAAACAAAATAGCAAAATTAAAAAAATGAATAATTTGAACAAGGTAAATGAGTATTTTAAATAAAAATACAGAATCTTACTCAAGTCCAACTCCTGGGATCTCATCAATTACCATTATCCCATTTGTATCAGCAAAATCCATAATCTCTTCTGCATAAGGATAATGAGACGTTCTGAAAGAGTTGGCTCCCAGCCAATTGATTAAGTTGAAATCTTTTACTATTAACGAATAATCAACTCCCCGTCCTTTTATCTATAAAAAAAAGAATTTCCTCATAAATTAAATCTAACTCCTGAGATACCTTCTATATCCCTAGTTTCATTTTTAGCAGTAAAATGTACAATATTTTCTTCGCGAGGAAAAGACAGAGGAAAATATCATCCTGAAGTAAAAAATGCTTTCTACTTCGATAAGATTTGGCTTTAAACCACATGATCGAATTCAAATATTTTATAGTTAACGAATAATCAGCTCTTCGACCTTTTTATCTAAAAAAATAAGAAAAAAGAATAGCATTTACAATATCACTGGGGAAAAGGAAGCTAAAATCTGAATATTTTCAGGTACTTGTAGAATATACCCCCTACCGCTCAAGTTGTTCATACACGGGCGCACTGTAAATATAAAGAGAAGTGAGAGAATAGATGGGAAATATGTAATTTGGGCTATATATTTGCATATTAGGGGGAGGGGGTAAAGTATTTGGACATTGTGAAGTCAGATAACAATTCTTACTTCATATCCTCAGAATAAGATAAATGGCTACATATCCTCAAATAAAATAAATGGCTACTGTAGATAAATGGCTATTGGGGTTAACAACTCCACCAGTAGCATCTGGCCTCTCCCAGGCCATTCAGCGTGTCCCCAGGTGGCGATAGGGGAACGCTCTACAGATATGTAGGGTACCTCCATAGGAGGCACGGACCAAGGGGGGACCTTGTCCCTGGGGGTCCATAATAGAAACTGGGGCACGCTCACCCGGGGTCATAAATACAGGCGGAGGAGGAAGACGGCCCCTCAAATGTACACTCAAAAGGGCCCACTGGTTTGTCCACAAGTCCCATGAGTAGCAAACCTTCTCCCAGTAATGGGTTAAATTGCATGGTGATGCAGAACACCATCGCGGGAGGATCCTCTATTGGAGGACAACTGCGGCAGGGCGTAAGATCCAGATCTATGGACAACGGCCTCTGCAAAGGGCTGCCTCGACCTTTTCGGGGTACCTGCAAGACTGGGGACCTTGCGGTCAACTCTATTCCCACTTGAGGAGTGGCGCCCCTCGAGGAAATTATAGCCTAGTAAACGACACAGCATTCGCACGGGATTCTGACTAATGGACAATTTTTCTGGGCTTAGTATGTTTTGATTGGCGTCTTTGGGCTGAAAAACCTCTTCCTAGCTAATTTATCTATTATGGGTTGCCTCCCCGTAGTAGCATAATATTTGTAGGCATGAACATATAATGAGTCGGAAGTAATAGGCTTGAGACTGTCTATGCAGGATTTCGACTCTTGTTGATAGAAGAACATCGCCAAGTGCTGAAAACCATGTTGTGACCAAGATGGGCCCAGGATTGCACGAAGCCTTCATTCATACTGGAGGTCCCAGGGACTTCTTGCTGTCCGGTTCTAAGCCGGCTTAAGCACTTCGGTGTAGACTTGAGAAGATATGTGATCCCCGTCCTGCACTGGTATCCGGGATCATTGCTTTTCCTGAGGCGAAAATAATTTCAATGATTTAAAGAACATGAAAATTGGAACTTGGAATGTTACGACGTTAAAAAATGACCATCGTATCGACATTTTGACTGACGAATTCAGACGATTCGAACTGGATTTATTAGGAATTTCACAAACTCATATTCCAGGGGTAGGAAGCATGAAATTAGGTGATATAGAATTTGTTTACTCAGGCAGGAAGGATGGGGTACATAGACAGGGAGTAGGGCTCATGATGAATAAGGAAGCTGCTAAGTCTTGTTTAGGCTGGGAAGGTATTAATAATAGAATACTAATTGCTCATTTTATGACTAGAAAGTTCAGGGTATCACTTATAGTAGTATACGCCCCTGTAGAACCGACTTACGGAGATACTAGTGACTCAGATGAATTTTACTTACAGTTACAGGAGCAAATAGACAGGGTCCCAGGTAGAAATATGATGTTATTACTGGGAGATTTTAACGCCCAGGTTGGTAGAAATAGGGATAGATGGTATCCCAGCCTAGGTAAATTTGGTGTAGGAAAAGAAAACAGTAATGGATACAGACTTTTGCAATTTTGTAGGTATAACAATCTAGTTATAACCAATACGGGGTTTGGTCATAAAATGGCTCATAAGTTAACATGGTATTCACGTGACGGTAAGACAGCAAACCTTATTGATTATGTTATAGTAAACCGAAGACTGGCAGGATCAATACAAGATACTAGGGTATATAGGAGTGCTGTTATTGATGTTAAAAGTAAAGATCACCATCTAGTAGTGTCAAGGGTTAATCTAAAGCTGAAATATCGGAAGGGTAACCACCTCCCGGGAAGTTATGATGTTGGTAGACTCCAGGATGAGAATTTTAGAGAAACTTTCCAGGAACAGTTGAATACTAAATTGAGAGTTTAAAATTTGATAATGTAGAAGATGGTTGGAATGATTTTAGAAAATAATTTGTGAAGTTGCTGAAGGCGTATTAGGGAAGAAAGCTAGAACTGCAGCTAAGAATATTAGTGAAAAAGCTTTATGTTTAATAGAAAGGAGAAAGGACTTGTACAAGAATTATGTGAGTGATAGATCGTATGAAAACAAAAGAAATGTAAAGAAAGTGGAGAAAGCATTAAAATATGAACTAAGGAGGTGTGAAGTGGAAACCATGGATAAAATTGCCGAGGATCTGGAAGATGCAGCTAGACGGCATAATAGTAAAATATTGTACTGGCACGTTAACAAATTGAGAGGTAGTAGTCAATCCGGACTTGGCCCAGTTTAAAGATAGGAATGGGGTCACAATTAGCGATAAGGAAAAAACTAAAGAGAGATGGGCCGAACATTTTGAGAATTTGCTAAACCGAGATAGAGTTGCAGGAAAAAATATAGAGGAAAATGAAAAAGTTTGTGATACCTTGGATGTGAAGGAAGATTTGTTTTGTGAGGAGGAATTAGCAACAGTACTAAAAGGATTAAAGAATAATAAGGCTCCAGGTGCTGATAGGGTGGTAAATGAGTTTCGTAAATATGGTGGCTCTGAGGTTAGAAATAAGTTACTGAAGATTATGAATATGATTTTCGAAAAAGGGGAAGTACCTAACGATTTTAGGAAAACCTTAATTAAGTCACTTTATAAGAAAGGTGATAAAAGTGAATGTGGTAATCATCGAGGCATTAGTCTGGTCTCTGTAGGTAGTAAATTAATTAGTAATATGATACTTTTTAGACTGAGAGATGCTGTAGACAAAGTTTTAAGAGAAGAGCAGTGCGGTTTTAGAAAAGGTAGAGGATGTATCGACCAAATTTTCACTCTTAGGCTAATAATTGAGAAGTGCCTGAGTTTTCAAACACCTTTGGTCCTCAGTTTTATAGATTATGAGCAAGCGTTCGATTCTGTTGATAGAAGAGCTTTAGTAAAGGTTTTATCCTTGTATGGTATACCAGACAAATACATTAAAGTGATTAGTGCTATGTACGAGAATAACACTGCTGCGGTTAAGGTAGACGATGAGGTTAGCAGCTGGTTTTGTATTAAATCAGGAGTTAAGCAGGATTGTGTTCTATCTCCCTTTGTATGGATTATTTTGATGGACTTTGTTTTAAGGAGCACAGGAAAGGCAATGGGAGACCACGGAATCAAATGGGGAGGAAAAAGTCTCCTGGACTTGGATTATGCTGATGATTTAAGCATCCTAGATGAAAGTGTGAGCAAAATGAATGAAGTTTTAGAGGTCTTGCGAGTTCAGGGTGCTAGAATTGGTTTGAAAATTAATGTTAGGAAGACTAAGTCACTAAGTCTAGGAATAAGTGAAGATGAAAAGGTGACGTTGGGTAATGAAAAGATTGATCAGGTGGGCAGCTTCATTTACCTTGGTAGTATTATTAGTAAAGATGGTGGGAGCAGTGAAGATGTTAAATATAGAGTAGCCAAGGCTCATGGTGTTTTTTCACAGTTAAAAAAAGTCTGGAAGAATAGGAAGATAACTCTGCAAACCAAGATTAGAATATTAGAAGCTACAGTAATGACAGTGGTCAAATATGGCTCTGAAGCATGGACGCTCCGAAAAGCGGATGAAGATTTGCTAGATGTTTTCCAGAGAAATTGCTTAAGGATTGTTCTGGGTACCAGGCTGACTGACCGTATTTCAAACAATAGGCTATACGAAAAATGTGGTTTAATACCGCTTTCTAGGGCTATAATGAAAGAAAAGTTGAGGTGGCTAGGGCACGTTGTGCGGATGAAGGATGACAGATTGCCGAAGATTGTCCTTTTCGGCCAACCATCTAGGGCTAAACGGAAAGCAGGTCGTCCCCGTCTGGGGTGGGAGGACGTCATAAAGAAAGATTTAAAGGCAATGGGAACTTCGTGGGCGGGTGTAAAAAGGGAGGCTTTGAATAGATTGGGGTGGAGGAGGAGCGTGCGTAGCTGTGTTGGCCTCAGGCGGCTTGGTGCTGCGGTGAGTTGTTAGTAGTAGTAGAAGTAGTAATTGTAGCTAACACATTTTGCATGCAGACCCGCTGTACTTTACCCCCACCCCCTCAATTCCTAATGTGCAAATATATAGCCCAAATTTGTTTCTAAAGTATTATATTTTTATCATACTTAGGTATATTTTATTAGGAGTAACCTAACTCCAATCTTGAGTGGTAGATAAAAAAGGTACATACAAGTACCTTTTTTTAAACTTGTTCTTGAGAGCAGAAACAGTTCAAAGAATCAAATGTAAACAAAGAAGATGTAACATTTTCAAGGGCTAATAGCTTTTTGACCCAGCTGTAAAAGACCATCACTGTAACTTTGGGACCAAAGCACGAACCTCAGATTCAGCTATAAAGAATGATTTAAGGTTCTTGAAATATACAAAAAAAAGAAAAAATCAAACAGAACAAAAAAATTAACCAAGTTTTATTGAGCCTTAAAACGAATCCTACATAATTTATTCCATAATACAGCTATTATATACTAATCCTACATAATTTATTCCATAATACAGCTATTATATACTAATCCTACATAATTTATTCCATAATACAGCTATTATATACTAATCCTACATAATTTAAAGTTTGTTGATGCTATAACGATAACCTATTGGTATTATATACAGATAATCATTTAACTCTTTTGAAATCATTGAAATCATTTAACCGTATAAAACGAGGCGTTTTCGACGTCTAGATACTGATATTGGTTGTTTTTATTTCTTGTAGATAATTTCGGAGACGACACTGCCTTTCCATGAAGATAAAATAAAAATTCAAAATAGGGATACAATCTTTTTTAATAGACAGTGTATAGATAATTCACAAAAAATATCAGATATTTCGGTCACATATACAGTGACCGTCATCAGTAGTAAAACTAAAATAAAACAAAAGTTTTTATACTAAATCAAATAACACTACATATTGATTGAATCTCTAATCCTTTTCAAAGCAAAGGCGGAAGCTATTCTCTTTGACCTTCTTGGTATCGGTTCATTAGCGTTCAATGATATAACATTTGGACAAAGGTCAACTACATTGGGTGAATTGAACTTTACTCTGTCAGATTTTAATAAATTATCATAGATAGAGTCCAGCCCATATTCACCTGTATCCCGATTCAAAGCAATATTCTTGAATAAGATTTTCTTTATTTCAAGAATTTCACGAAAATTTGGCTTTAAACCCCGATCCCTAGAAATCAAAGAGACATTCTCGAACAAAATAAAATGGTCTGGAAAATTAAAAATATGTTCAGAAAGGGCTGAAGTGAAATCTTCAGACTTAGAAACTTGCTTTAAAGCCGAAGAAATAGAATCTTTGTGTTGTAATAATCTCATTTCCAAACTCTGGTTAGTACGTCCCACATATGAGCTTCCACAAGTACATGGGATCTGATAAACCCCACTTTGTT
>JAQQPU010017194.1:0-18972 GCA_029168905.1 Artemia sp. Kazakhstan ARC1039 | reverse complement strand
GAAACAAAGCAAATTGTAAATGAGACCGTGAAATGTTCGAAAATGAATCTAGCGATGATATTTGACTTTTGGCTAATATATTTGGAATTAGTAGTAGAGAGGCCTCAATTGATCGTGACGGGAGTCCATATATGGGCATAGTGTCCCTAGGGAGATGGTTATTCTCACTGAGAATGAAAAAACAGGATTTATCTCACTTGAAAAACAGGATTTTTCTCACTTTGATGGATGTTTCATGGATGGTTATGAGTGTTAGTCAATTTATTTGATGTTTTTCATGGATGTCAACAGCAATTTATGCATGTTTTATGGTTTTTGTCACTGAGAATGAAAAAACAGTATTTTTCTCACTTTGATGTATTTCCAAGGAGAATTGTCTCCGGGCGAAGTTTATTAATGTCTTTGGAGTTCGTCCAGGAGAATAGTTTCCGGGTGAAGTTTGCAATTGCGCATTAACAGTGGGGAAGAGATATTTTGATCTTAGAGATGAAGAGATTAACGTGGGAAAGGGTTTCCTAGGAATTTAAATGTGACAGCGCAGGGATGTCAAAACAAAAGGAACACGCAGAAATTACGTTTAGGGGTTATTTGGGCGAAACCGTTTTAGACATTTTAGGGAATTATTTCGGCGAAACAGTTAGAAACATTTTAAAAGATGATTTTAGAAGATGTTTTAGAAGAGGATTTGAGGGTGAAACTCTGTGGTCGTTATAATACACAAGTTGTATTTGAACAGTGTTGTGAGGTCCTCTACCCCAGCCCCAAAGGGCTCCGATCCCCCTTCCCAAACACCAAAGGAAGCCCCCGGCCCCAAAAGGTCGCCCGGGCTCTGAAAGGACCACCCGGCCCCCAAAAGGCTCCCCGGAACCCCATAGGCCCCCCGGACCCCCGAAGAGCCCCCTCCCCATTTTTTTAATACTTTTTTGTGCACTTGAGACACAAAACGGCCCCCACATTTCAAAAGGCTGTATTATATCTTTTCAGAACAAGTTCCTTTCTTAATGTCATTCCTAAACCCATTTTACAAGTTGAAGTACTCATCTTTTCCCCCACAACTTTACTATAAGGCTTTTCGAATACCCCAACATAAAGCAATACTTTCCAAAAGGCTTTATTATATCTTTTCAGAACATGTTTTTTCTTAATATCCTTCCTAAACCAATTTTAAAAGTTGAAGTAGTTATCTTTTTCACCACAACTTTACTTTACGACTTTTTTGCACACCCCAAGATCAAGCAATACTTTTCAAAAGGCTTTATTATATCTTTTCAGAACAAGTTCTTTTCTTAATATCCTTCTTAAACCAATTTTACAATTTCTAAATTTTTCCTTAGTAGATAGAAAAAGCTATGTCATAGTTGTGAATATTTTCTAGAAAGATAAGCAGTTCTATTTCAATTTTAAATTTTCTCAATGAAGTGAAGAAAAGTTCAAGTTCTCTTCTGAATTTTCTCTATGAAACAGAAATTAGTTACTAATCAATTCTATTTTTCCAAATAATATAAATTTTTCCACTTCGGTTCAGATTTGTCTCGAAGGGATGAAAAAATTTAAAATACTGTTCCAAATTTTTCATAGAAGATAGAAAAGTTCATGTTTTCTTCTGAATTTTACCAAAGAACACAATTCAATTCTAATTTCTCCAGAGAAAATAAAAATCTTCCACTTCAGTTTTAAGTTCACCAGAGACATAAAGAACTTTAAAGTTTTTTTTCTAAATTTATCTGTAGTAGATAGAAAAAGCTATACCATAGTTGTGAATATTTTCCCGGAAGACAAAAAGTTCCAGTTCAATTTTCAATTTTCTCAACGAAGTCAAGGAAAGTTCAAGTTCTATTTTGAATTTTCTCAATAAAAAAGAAATTAGTTGTTGATCATTTCTATTTTTCCAAATAATATAAAAATTTTCCGCTTCAGTTCAGATCTATCTCAAAGAGATGAAAAATTTTAAATACCCTTCCAAATTTTTCACAGAAGATAAAAAAGTTCATTCTTCTGAATTTTCTCCATGAAAAAGAAATTAGTTATTCATCAATTCTATTTTTCCAAATAATATAAAAATTTTTTACTTTGGATCAGATTTTTCTCAAAGAAATAAAAAATTTTTAAATACTGTTCCAAATTTTTCATGGAAGATAGAAAAGTTCAAGTTCTCTTCTGAATTTTGTCAAAGAACACAATTCAATTGTAATTTCTCCGGAGAAAATAAAAATCTTCCACTTCAGTTTTAAGTTCACCAAAGATAAAAAGAAATTTAAAGTTCTATTCTAAATTTTTCCGTAGTAGATAGAAAAAGCTATATCATAGTTGTGAATATTTTCCCGGAAGATAAAAAGTTCTAGTTCAATTTTTAATTTTCTCAACGAAGTGAAGAAAAGTTCAAGTTCTATTCTGAATTTTCTCAATGAAAAAGAAATTAGTTATTGATCATTTCTATTTTTCCAAACAATATAAAAATTTTCCACTTTAGTTCAAATCTGTCTCGAAGAGATGAAAAATTTAAAATACTGTTCCAAATTTTTCACAGAAGATAAAAAAGTTCAAGTTTTCTTCTGAATTTTAACAAAGAACATAATTCAATTCTAATTTCTCCAGAGAAAACAAAAATCTTCCACTTCAGTTCTCTATTTCAAAAAGACATAAAGAAATTTAAAGTTCAATTCTAAATTTTTCGGTGGAAGATAGAAAAAGTAATACCATACTTGTGAATATTTTCTCGGAAGATAAAAAGTTCTAGTTCAATTTAAAATTTTCTCAACGAAGTGAAGAAAAGTTCAAGTTCTCTTCTAAATTTTACCAAAGAACACAGTTCAATTCTAATTTCTCCAGCGAAAATAAAAATCTTCCACTTCAGTTTTAAGTTCCCCAAAGACATAAAGAAAGTTAAAGTTCTATTCTAAATTTTTCTGTAGTAAATAGAAAAAGCTATACCATAGTTGTGAATATTTTCCCGGAATATAAAAAGTTTTAGTTCAATTTTTAATTTTCTCAACGAAGAGAAGAAAAGTTCAAGTTCTATTCTGAATTTTCTCAATGAAAAAGACATTAGTTATTGATCATTTCTATTTTTCCAAATAATATAAAAATTTTCCACTTTAGTTCATATCTGTCTCGAAGAGATGAAAAATTTAAAATACTGTTCTGTAGCGATGAATATTTATTGTGGCTATAAAGAGTGTGGCTATAAGACAAAGGGACTGGGCTTAATTGTGGTCATAAATATTGACCGCGTCGAAGGTAATATTATGCTCAAAGGTCATGAACTTACACCTTATAAGTTCTCCAATAGCACCGCTTATAGAGCTAAAGATTGTGCCAACAAGCCTCACGCCACAGAAATGGGGTGTTAAGTAACTTTATGACCGCGCCGCCCTCAATTATTGAGAGAAAATAAAATGTGTAGAAACATAAATGTGACCTCTTTTCCTTGAGCTATCTGGAGATCAGATTCCCTGGGAACGTCCTTGGAGATTAGCGAACTAATTACCTGTTATCAGACTAGATGCAGACATATAAAATGAAATAAACACAGGTAAAAAACAATAGATTTATTGAGACTTACTTGTTTAGGTGAAAAGCAGTGAGTCACTTCAAGCGACAGCAATGGTGACTGAGATACAACATGAAAGAATTGCCAAGCTTGAATGGCGAAAAAATGCTACCTGAATGGTCCCGATTCTGATTTAAGAATCTTTTCAAAAAGCACTTTTACCCCACTATCAAACGTAATTCTTTTTTTACTGCGCTGTAAGAACTGGCTCACAACTGGCTAAAGTGGCCCAAGGATGCGAACCCTTCGTCCGATAAATTGTTTTAAATTTTTCTGATGATTCAAACGTTCACACGGTTCTTATCATTTAAACTTCCTTAGAAATATTGTGCGTAGCACCTTTTTTATTGCCCATTCTCTTAGTGAAATCCAAAGCTTGGATAGTGCCGTTCTTTGTCTGATGCTAACTGCAGCTTTTTTGTCTTTGCTGATTAAGGACTTTTCATTTTTGAAACTAGATTTAGCTTAATTATAGGAAGTTGGAATTATCTTTAGAAGGAAGGAACTTTATTTTGGTATTTTAAATACATCACATTTTACTCACGGTAAATATTACCCTTCCCATCAATTAATGACGTCCCATCATTAATACTTGCATGCCTTTGGGCTTTTAGAATGTTTGCAATTTATTAACTATTTCTTCTATATAATTATTTTATATTTATGTTATGGCTTAATCAGGAGTGCTAAAAATTTTCTCTATTATTTTTCTTATTTTATTCTACATCCCTATCTAAAATTCATCTACCGGACTAAGAGTATTCATGGGTCTAGGCTAGTTACTATACTAAAGATTTTTTTCTTCTACATCTAACACTGATTACTTTTACATTTCCAACAAGGTTGGGGCTATTCTACCTTCACATTTTTTTTTAATTCACTTTTTGAATTAACATGGCACACTACTTTCTATCTATGCTATATTAAATGAATAGCTCGACAACGCTACACATAACTCTATCTGGACATCTAACATTACATACAAGAACGATTTAAAACACACAATATTGGGTTTACCATGTTCACGGGTAACATTAAAACACTTTCACTGGGGATGTTTGCTACGCAACGTTAATGATAGGATAACGGGATTTTTGAGTTATCAAAGTTATTAAGAAGAAACATATGTAAATTCACATCTATTTCATCACCGTCCGAGTCTTTAGTGTACTCAATCCTTCTGTTGTAAATTATTGTCCTTCACTCTTTTTGTCTTGGCAAAAATTTTTAAAGCACTTCCGTTATGGTTTCTTCATGGGACAGTTCAAGCACGATTGTGTTCGCACGACAAGCTTTCTCTAATTGTAAACTGGGAAATGATGCTTCCAACTACAGGTGTTGAAATGTGCTATCAGGGTTCATTCTCACCTGCTTTTTGATAGTTCATAGGGTGCCTTATCATTAAGGGGTCGAACACTGGGAGTGCGTTTATTTTCTTCTCAGCATATCATTTTTGGTATATTTTCAGGCACATAGAGAATGTATTCTCGCACAAAATTGTTCATTTGTGTCTCTTATAAAATTGTTAGCTCATGGCTTGCATCTATTAACCTTTGCGGTAATTCCTAGGTTAATCATGGGGGAATTGAAGTTTGGGTTTGGAACAGGTCGACATCAAACTATAGTGACTCCTTCAACATATTTTCTTTAACTTGTGGGAGGGGTATATTGTTACTGAGGAGTTGGTCACTGGGGTTAATTTTGGTTTCCAGGTCCATTGTTCAGAAATTATCTCGTAACATTTATGGGATAACAGAGATATGAACTTTCCACACAGAGGGGATAGGATGGATTCCGAGAGATGGTCGAAAGGGATTCGACGCATAAGTCTTTGACACATAAATAGTTTTTGGGGTCATCAAATATCATGACTATACGGTCATATGGTATATGGATCCATAATGATTATCAAAGGCGATATTTATGTACTTATATCTTGTACTGGTCGATGGGGTTTTCAGAATTTATGTGATTATACAGTTCGATAAATCACTGGATACTGAGATTCAAATATAATGTTACCTGATACGTAATATGGTTTGTGGTCGAAGAAACAATGATCAAAGGTAACTGTTGTTTTCGTAGACGAAGCTGGGATGAAAATTGCCTGGAGTGTATGGTGAGTACTCTTCGTTGGTTGAGGTATGGTGAAAATAGATGATACTAGGTTGTATCTGCACTGGGCAACTCATTGTAATGATCGATATCCAATATGTCAATCCGCTTCCTTTAATAAAAATAACGAGGCAGAATCACACGTTCTTTAAAGTGAATGCTCATAGTACAAATAAGTCACGTATTGATTGGGTACATGAATTTTACGCTGCGAGACAGAGTTAAATAAATAAACTAATATTAGTACACAAAACGAAATTTTTATTGGTTGGTTATAATAAAACGACATAATTCCCATTGTTAAATTCAATACATAGAAGTTTCTTCTAAGTTGTTATAGCCTAAGTTGTTATAGCGTTAATTTTACATTAGATTTAAAATAATCATTTAAACAGAGTTTATGCTATATGGTTAATTTTGAGGTCTAATTTTACAATATATTTCATGCCTGCATTGTTCACGTACGTCCGTGCTGTTTTAGAAACGCATGTTGCAGCGTCATAACCACACGGTTTTACGTAAACAACCTTACAATGAGGGAACAAGACATAGCAAGGACGAGTGGAGATCTCTATACCCGCTTGTTTTCTAATGTCTTCCCTATTTCTTGGCTTAGACGTTCTCATTGGGTTCCGGGTTTAACCTGTGCATTTCAGCTGTTTCCCCGTGTTCTTCTCTTGGTTTTCACCTTCTTAGTCTCAAGATTTTTCCGTAATTACAAGTCAATAGGGTTCTTATGGTCAGGGAAGTCGCGAATACGAAACATACGGCCAATAGTATGTTCCACCAGAAATTGGTCGATTCTTTGAGTTCATTCGTGTTTCTTTCTAGTTGTGTTACTTGTTGAAACAAGGTCTCGAAGGGTTTGGGGTCCAATTTCATAAAGATCTTCCATGCGTCATGGCTAGCTAGTAATGAATTTTCCTGCTTGGATATTACTCCATGTTTTACAATATCTTGGGCCACTGCGTGAACAACGAGGATTATGATGATATTCTTAAACATCATCTTATTTTTTGTTTCTAGAATTAATTTATCATTAATTTTACCCGTTTTTCGCAAAATTCGTTTTTTTTACTGCTTTGTTATTATTTTTAATTTCACAGGCACTTTAATTTTTAATTTAGGTTATTTTTTTATTATGTAATCATTTTGTGGCTTTTGCCAAAGAAAAGTGATTTGTAGGCGTAAAACAGAATAAATATTTTAGGATTAGATAGGTTAGGAAAGTAAAGTTAGGACTTCCGAGCTTTATTCTGGTCGTGATATACCTCTATGACTGGTTGAGATATAACTTTAAAGCGTAGCTAGTAATCGTTATACAATTTAATTTTACATTATATTTCTCGAGTAAGAAACACATGAATAAGCAAGCGTGCAGCACGTAATTACACTGGTATCCTATTTTATGTGTAGGCCTAAAATAATTATAATCTGCACTAAGACAAAACATTTCATATAATTAGACGCTTCTGTACTGATAATTTCTTGTTTTGGATAATATCCATCTTGGTTAGGACATGGGTCGATTTTTCATAGACAATCCGAGGGCAAGCACGCCCACAACAAATTAAAAGCTGCATGGGCTTTGAGTTCCTCCCCAGGCTTCCCACAAAACGTGGTCAGATACCACTTGTCGTTCTCAGTCGACCACGAGCTTCCTACTTTGGGCCTTTCTCTCTGATCACCAATGTTTTGACATCACTCGTATTATTTTTTTTCATTAATATTGACTTGGTTAACTTTACTTGCACACTGTTAAATTTATTATGGTGTTAAATTTATTATATTTGAAATTTGTCTTTACATTAATTAAGGATATTTCCATCTGTCAGGTTTTTTAACCGTTTTGCCTGATGTGTCGTTATTTTCTCCTCTGTTTCTTGCGGTTTTTTCTTTTTCAGTTTTTCTTGCGAAATAAGGTCGAACTTTTTGTATTGATTTTTCAAAAATTCTTGCCCTTTTAATTTCGTTTGTTTCGCGTGTGCGGCTGCTGAAGTCGCTCTTGATTTCCCTATCTCTTTAACTACTATATGGTCTGATTCGCCGTCAGACTCTTTGGAACTGGTTTCCGACGAATCCGGATTAGAACTTTTAGAGGTGGCACTTTTTGAGGTATCATCTGCCCTTCCTTCGTAAATTTCAACTCCTCTGGAAGTAGATGGTTTATTCTCTAAGTCCTCGCTTTGAGTTTTCAACTCGGGAGATTTGAAAGATTCTTGAGAGCTTTGAGAGGAATCAAGAATTTTTGTGGGGTTCCTCCACTGTTTGAATGCCATGTATTCAGCGGGATGGGGCATTTTTTGCACTAAGGTTTCCCTCCATGAAGTCCACTGTTTAGGTTTGACCTTGGATACAGTTATATCATGATATTGACCTTGCTGGTCATCTTTGCGAGTTTTATTTTCGGGCAATGTACTTTGACTCGTTTTTATGGGGAAATTTATTACATCCATAGCCTCTCGCAGATTTGTTTTAGTTGAATCTTTGGGAGGAGTTTTCTTTACGGTAATACCGCGGGTTTCTAAAGCTCTGTTTAATTCTTCCTGCAATGACAGGGGCCTTTCTATTGGTGTTGCAGGTGAAACCATATCGTCTGGAAATCTTTTGGGGGGACAAGGGGTCGAAATTCTTTCGGGGAAAAATTGGGTGTTTGGAGATATTGTATAATCTAATTCTCCTGCGCTCGCCGATGAATAACTTTTTGGATCTTTTGGTGTTTTTATTTCAGGAAAAAATCCCGGTATTAGGGATTTTTTCTTTGGAATAACTAGATTTTTCATAGCTAAAAATTCTTCAAAATTTTCCTCATCACTGTCATTCTCGAAATAGTCTTGCTTGAAATTAAAGGATTTTAGCTCTGCCAATCTTGATCTAGGGGGCTCATTTTCTGCATCTGACGAATCAGTGGAGGAGGGATGTTATACCCATCTCTCTGGAAATTTGGCTCTTTTTATTCGGCTAACGTGCGCCTTGTAAGTTCTTCCATTATCAGGATTTTCCATTTTAAAAGTATAATCGTTATCGTACTTTTTGACTATTCTATACGGTTCAGAATATTTGTTGGAAAGTTTTTTGCCTTCCGTTTTTAACTCGATCTTTAGGTAGACGCAGTCTCCTACTTTGAAATCTATACTCCCCTTGATTTTGGGTTGATTTCTTAGCTCTTGGCTTATTTTACATTTTTCCAACTCTTGCCTAACTATTTTATAATTTTTCCTCATCCTATTTATGAATTCTTGTTTGTATTCTTCCGAGTTATTGTAATACTACCGAGATTCAATAATCTCACTATACGGGATTCTAAAATCACGACCAAAAAGTAAATAAAATGGATTGTCTTTGGTTGTTTCTGAATAAGCAGTGTTGATTACGTTAGTTAAATAAGGTAAGAATTGATCCCAGTCGTTCCTATTATCTTTTGTATAAATACTTAGTACGTTCGAAAATATTTTATGCCTATTTTCTATTTTACCATTAGCTTTTGGGTGGTACGGAACTGTCACCATTTTCTCTATATTAAGAAAACTCATTAAATCATTGTTACTTTTGAAACAAAATTGCTTCCGTTGTCACTCAAAATTTTATTTTGAACGCCAAATTGTAAAAATAATTTCGCTAACTCCTTACTGGTGGCACAACCACCTTGATGTTTAATGCTTTTGCAAAAATAAATCCTGAAAAATGGTCTATAACTGAAAGAATACAAGTATGGCCTCTGCTAGAAACAGGTAAGCCTCCACTTGTCCCGTATAGGTCAAATGAGAGAATATCGAAAGGGTACTTTGCTACCGGGACCCTTCCCATTGGAGGATTAGGATAAGCTGGGGGGATTTTTCTTAAGTTACACGCTTCGCATGTACTTACAAATTCTTTAAGTTTTGTCAATGCCAACGACACGTAAAAATATCGTTTTAATTTATGGAATGTTTTCATTACTCCTAAATGTCCACCTATATCTGAATGAAAATATTCAAATGCAGGCACTATTAAGTTTTGTGGTAATACAGGTATTATTGAGGTTTGGTTTCTATTTGTCTCAGCAGTCATGATTCTACATAGTATTTCTTCGTCAAGATCATAGTAAAAATTATCTATCTCTTTTCTACGAGTTTCGAATTTATCCGGTAACGCATCGTCATTC
Organism: Artemia sp. Kazakhstan ARC1039; assembly: GCA_029168905.1. Taxonomy (NCBI): domain Eukaryota; kingdom Metazoa; phylum Arthropoda; class Branchiopoda; order Anostraca; family Artemiidae; genus Artemia; species Artemia sp. Kazakhstan ARC1039. The sequence goes on along the minus strand of JAQQPU010017194.1, from coordinate 9,163 downwards.
ACAAAATAATTAATAAGCGCCGAACACATATCGTCCTTTTTTTGCTTTCTTTTTATATTTTCTAACGACAAGGGACCATGGTTAATCTTATTTTCTTTTACAGTATCCTTGACTTTGTTTTTCTAACGTCCATATTTCCTCTTAGCATTGATAGCGTTTACTTTATTTTCTTCAGCTTCCGACGGAATATTTTCTGGGTATCTACTCAAAAAGTCACAAGCTGCATTTTGTTTACATTTTAAATGTTCAAATTCTTAATCTAAGTCTTGGATTTTTATAATCCATCTAGCTAGAATGCCCGTGGGGTTTTTAAATGTGCGCAGGTACTGCAAGCTTTTATGGTCTGATCGTAGTATAAATTTTCTACCAATTAAATATTGTCTAAATTTGTCCAAGTGGTGGATTATAGATAATAATTCTAAGTTTGTGGTGGAATAACTACTTTCGCCTTTTGATAAGGTTCTACTCGAATAGCATATAACTTTTTCTAATTTTTTTTGATTAGAAGGTCCTTGTAAAGGATCAGGGTTTCCCATGGGAATTATTTGCGAAAGAATAGCCCCAATGCATTTTGAACTAGCATCGGTTGTGTCCACAAATTTTCCGTTTTCGAAATCAGGAAGTGATAATATTGGTTCAGAAGTGAGTGCCTTTTTGAGACGGTCTAGGGAAGTTTAAGCTTCCTGGGACCAGGTAACATTTTGGGAGATCTCTTTAGTTAATTCCGTGAGGGTTTTTGCAATTTGGGCGTAATTGCGCACGAATTTTCTAAAGTAGCCAGTAAGACCTAAAATTCCTCTTAATTCTTCCATAATTCTGGGGGTTTGAGGTTTTCAACTCATTTTCTCTCCTTGTGATATCTCTCCTTGTGTTAATACTACCCCTAAAAATTTAATTTTAGGTTGAAATAAATTTACTTTCTCAGGCCGGCATTTTAAATTGCCTTGTCTGAACTTCTTGAACACCTTACCTAACGTTGCTAAGTGTTGTTCAGTGATTTCTCCCACGCATATGACATCATCAACAAATTGAATGATATTCGTTAATCCTCTTAACAGGTGTAACAGGGGTCTACATAGCGCGCTTGAACTTGTTTTATGTCCAAGTGGTACCCTTAAGTATTCATATGAACCACATTGAGATGCTGAAAATGCAGTTTTATGGACATCTTTTTTGGCAATTTTCACTTGGTGGTAGCCTTGGGTAAAGTCCAAAGAAGTAAAAATTTTGTTTTTGCTTGAAATTGAGTCAAGAATTTCATCTATTCTTGGTAGAGGAAATTTATCACTAACTACTTGTTTGTTAAGGGCTCAATAATCTACTACAAGTCTAAGATCACCATTCTTTTTTGGTACTAAGATCACCGGTGCACTATACGGACTTGTACTGGGGCGTATAATTTCATTTTTTCTAATTCATGGATTTTATTTTTTAACCATTCTTTGTGCTTATATGGCACACGATATGGCTGTTTCGCTACAGGATTACCAGTCGTTAAAATTGAGTGTTCATAAAATGGTATCAGCCCGATGTCATCTTCAGATGCAGAGAATACATCCTTAAAATTCCATAATAATTCGCATAATTTTTTCTTAAGTTCCTTGTCCGTAATATGATCCATATTAAATTTGTTTAAAAATTGCGATTTAGTTAGAGGGTACCTGTTATTTGAGATTTTAATGCCGTTGACTAGGTTTCTTTTAGAATTTTCCCATGTATTTAAATCATTCTCTGATAAAACTTGAATTTGAACTAAACACGTCCCCTTTTTTATTGTAATTTTATCATTTTCGTGGTTATTAGTTACCCATCTAAAACCTTCTCCTTTGTCATAAGATATAATCTGTTCTTCGCATAGCAGATTTTCGGGAATTTCAGATGGGGTCGCAAACCACATTTCAGATTTGCTAACCACTGGCTCGATCATCTGTGATATTTGAATTTTTTGTATCGTTTTGGGGGGGACTTTTGTTTTCCTTATCGCGAATCCGTAATATTTCTCTTTATTTTCATTGTTTATTAGATTCATACTGGCGCTATTTTTCGCCATTGCGGCATCTTGCGGCGTCACGTTGGTTTTCACTATGTTTTTCCATAATTCTGCTATTTTATTGATTTCGTTTGACCTGTACTGTCGCATATCTCCTATATTTATTTTCGCAGATTCAATACTTTTATTATTTAAATTTACTTCATCTCTGCAATGTCTTTCAGAATAATTGGACAAGTTTCTGATTATTCCTTTTCCTCCTTGCGAGATATGAGGTTCAAAAGATTGCGACATTATACTGTCAGAAATTTTGTTTACTGTTGTGTTATCTTCGTATCCTCTGTTACGATTTCTTAAGGTAGAAATTTCTTCCCCCACCTTAGCCGGGTAGACAAGCCTCTCGTTTGCTATGTCTAATAGTATTCTATTGAACCTTAGAAAATTTGCGCCTATAATTACTCCATACGGAAAGTTATCTAATATTATAGAATTTGTCGGGAAGATCCTAGTGTCCCTTTTTACGTTTAGGTAAATTGAACCCCTTGCATCCAGTTTATGCCCTGTCACACTACTTAAATTGGGATTATTAGGGTTCCTTTGTCGCCTAATATGCTGAGGCAACATATTAAATACGCATGAGTTTATGATACTAATCGTTGCACCAGAGTCAATCAAAGCTTTAAAGTAAACGTTTTCTACACAAAAATCATTAAATATAGGTAACTTCTTATTATTATCACTGCAAGACGGCATTACCATTGTTTTGGACCTAATAAATATTCCGGGCACCCTCTGGGTCCAATTTAATTTTCTGAGGGGCCTGAAACGTTTCCCTGAGGATTTATTTCATGTGTTGGTGCCTGTAATAGATATTAAGACGTATGAGTTTCCGTAGGCATATCTAATTGATTTACGTCTTTCTGCCTTCACCATGTATTATTATGGTAACGTGGATGTCCTGTGTCAGTGCCGCTTGCTGGCTCTGACTGCCAATACCGTCGGCTTGCAAAATTTCATTTCCCATCGGCAAATTTTCGTGATTTCTATATAGCATTCTCGCATTATATTGGCTTTGAGGAGTATTTGGGTTTTCAAATCGGTAATTAATTTGTTTGTTGGGGGGAGGGTTATACAAGTTTGGTTGGTACGTGTTGTAAGGTACTGATTGGCGCAATCTTCCCTGGCTATAGCCTAGTGCACGACCGGTGCTAAAATTTGTTCTTCCGAACAAATGGTTGCCGTAATTTTGCATATTACCGACAGCAATTCTTGGTATGCGATTGGGGACATAACGGCACTCTCTCGCGATATGCCCAACACGATTACAAATATAGCACCTTATTATTGTAGGGTTATTTCCGTAATTGGATTGTTTGACAGGCTGAAAACGTACTGTTTTCCGCCTAGCGGGTTCTTGCGTTTTGTTTCTTTGTGGCACTGGGGAGTTATCCCTTGAAAAGAAATTGGGGGACGCCTGATCGCTCTTGAAGTTTATGTTCGCATTTGAATTACCTAGGCTATTTATTTTAGTTTTACTGTGATTTGCGACCATCGTGCCAACTTCGATCAATCGCTCTACCCCCTGAACTGCGAGATCCAACGTCTGAATATTTTTTGATATTACCTTTCTATATAGTTTTGGGGGTAGCCCTTGCAAAAAAGTATTTAGTATGACTTTTTCATACAGTTGCCCTGAACCACTTCCTTATTTTGCCTCTACCGAAATGCGTATATTATCAAGATATTCTCTTATATTTTGTGAATAGTCAAGGAAATATTATACTATAGGAAAAGTTATACTATGATTGTGATTATTTCCCAGTGAAGATAAAAAGTTTCACTTTAATTCTAATTTTCTTAAATTCAGTTCCGATTTTTCTCGAAGAGATGAAAAATTTAAAGTTCTGTTCCAAATTTTTCATAGAAGATAGAAAAAGTTATACATTGATTGTGAATAAGTTGAAATTTTTATCTTCATGGTGAATATTCACGATCAATGTATAACTTTTTCTATCTTCTATGAAAAACTTGGAACAGAACTTTAAATGTCTTCATCTCTTTGAGAAAAATCGGACCTGTATTCAAGAAAATTTAGAATTAAAGTGAAACTTTTTATCTTCACCGGAAAATAATCACAATCATAGTATAACTTTTCCTATCTTCTACGGAAAAATTTAGAACTGAACTTTAAATTTTTCATGTCTTTGAGAAATTAAGAACTGAAGTGGAAGCTTTTTTCATTTTCATTGGTAAAATTCAGAGTTGAGCTAACTTTTTTCTCTTCTTTAAGAAAATTCAGAAGAGAACTTGAACATTTTGCACTTCTTCGAGAAAACTCAGAAATAAAGTGGAGCTCCTTATCTTCATGTCGAATATTCACAATCAATGTATAACTTTTTCTATCTTCTATGAAAAATTTGGAACAGAACTTTGCATTTTTCATCTCTTTGAGAAAAATCGAAACTGAATTTAAGAAAAATTAGAAATAAAGTGAAACTTTTGATCTTCATGGAAAATAATCACAATCATAGTATTACTTTTTCTATCTTCCATCTAAAAATTTTGAATAGAATTTTAAATTTCTTTATGTCTTTGTGAAATAAAGAACTGAAGTGGAAAATTTTTATTTTCCCTAGAAAAATATAGTTAATCAATAACTTATTTCTTTTCCATAGAGAAAATTAAGAAGAGAAGTCGAACTTTTCTTCACTTCGTTGAGAAAATTTAAAATTGAAGTAGAACTTTTTATCTCCCGGGAAAATATCCACAACTATGATATTACTTTCTCTATCTTCCACCGAAAAATTTAGAATAGAACTTCAAATTTCTTTATGACTTTGTGGAATAAAGAACTGAAGTGGAAGATTTTTATTTTCTCTGGAGAAATTAGAATTGAATTGTGCTCTTTGGTAATTTCAGAAGAGAACTTGAACTTTTTTATATTCTGTGAAAAAATTGGAACTGTATTTTAAATTTTTCATCTCATTGAGACAGATCTAAACTGAAGTGGAAAATTTTTATGTTATTTGGAAAAATAGAATTGATCAATAACTAATTTCTTTTCATTGAGAAAATTCAGAACAGAACCTGAACTTTTCTTCACTTCGTTGAGATAATTAAAAATTTAACTAGAACTTTTTATCTTCAGGGGAAATATTCAGAACTATGGTATATCTTTTTCTATCTACTACGAATAAATTTAGAATAGAACTTTAAATTTCTTTATGTCTTTGGGGAACTTAAAACTGAAGTTAAAGATTTTTATTTTCTCTGGAGAAATTAGAATTGAAGTTTGTTCTTTGGTAAAATTCAGAAGAGAACTTGAACTTTTCTATCTTCTATGAAAAATTTGGAACAGTTTTAAAAATTTTTTCATCCCTTTGAGACAGATCTGAACAGAAGAAAATTTTAATATTATTTGGAAAAATAGAAATGATCAATAACTTATTTCTTTTTCATAGAGAAAATCCAGAAGAGAACTTGAACTTATCTTAACTTCGTTGAGAAAATTTAAAATTGAACTAGAACTTTTTATCTTCCGTGAAAATACTCACAGGTATGGTATTAATTTTTCTATCTTCCACCGAAAAATTTAGAATTGAACTTTAAATTTCTTTATGTCTTTGTGAAATAGAGAACTGAAGTGGAAGATTTTTGTTTTATCTGGAGAAATTAGAATTGAATTGTGTTCTTTGGTAAAATTCAGAAGAGAACTTGAACTTTTTTATCTTCTGTGAAAAATTTGGAACAGTATTTTAAATTTTTCATCTCTTCGAGACAGATCTGAACTAAAGTGGAAAATTTTTATATTATTTAGAAAAATAGAAATGATCAATAACTAAGTTCTTTTTCATTGAGAAAATTCAGAATAGAACTTGAAGTTTTCTTCACTTCGTTGAGAAAATTAAAAATTGAACTAGAACTTTTTATCTTCCGGGAAAATATTCACAACTATGGTATAGCTTTTTCTATTTAGTACAGATAAATTCAGAATAGAACTTTAAATTTCTTTATGACTTTGTAAAATAAAGAACTGAATTGGAAGATTTTTATTTTCTCTGGAGAAATTAGAATTGAATTGTGTTCTTTGGTAAAATTCAGGAGAGAACTTGAACTTTTTATATTCTGTGAAAAAATTGGAACTGTATTTTTAATTTTCCATCTCTTTGAGACAGATCTGAACTGAAGTGGAAAATTTTTATGTTATTTGGAAAAATAGAATTGATCAATAGCTAATTTGTTTTTCATTTAGAAAATTCAGAACATAACTTGAACTTTTCTTCACTTCGCTGAGAAAATTAAAAATTGAACTAGAACTTTTTATCTTCCGGGAAAATATTCACAAGTATGGTATTACTTTTTCTATCTTCCACCGAAAAATTTAGAATTGAACTTTAAATTTCTTTATGTCTTTGTGAAATAAAGAACTGAAATAGAAGATTTTTATTTTCTCTGGAGAAATTAGAATTGAAATGTGTTCTTTGGTAAAATTCAGAAGAGAACTTGAAATTTTTATCTTCTGTGGAAAATTTGGAACAGTATTTTAAATTTTTCATCTCTTCGAGACAGATCTGAACTAAAGTGGAAAATTTTTATATTATTTGGAAAAATAGAAATGATCAATAACTAATTTCTTTTTCATTGAGAAAATTCAGAATAGAACTTGAACTTTTCTTCACTTTGTTGAGAAAATTAAAAATTGAACTAGAACTTTTTATCTTCCGGGAAAATATTCACAACCATGGTATAGCTTTTTTTTTACTACGGAAAAAATTTAGAATAGAACTTTAAATTTCTTTATGTCTTTGTTGAACTTAAAACTGAAGTGGAAGATTTTTATTTTCTCTGGAGAAATTACAATTGAAGTGTGTTCTTTGACAAAATTCAGAAGAGAACTTGAACTTTTCTATCTTCCATGAAAAATTTGGAACAGTATTTAAAATTTTTTCATCTCTTTGAGAAAAACCTGATCCGAAGTGTAAAATTTTTATATTATTTGGAAAAATAGAACTGATAAATAGCTAATTTCTTTTTCATTGAGAAAATTCAGAAGAATGAACCTTTTTATCTTCTGTGAAAAATTTGGAAGAGTATTTAAAATTTTTCATCTCTTTGAGATAGATCTGAACTGAAGTGGAAAATTTTTATATTATTTGGAAAATAGAAATGAACAATAACTAATTTCTTTTTCATTGAGAAAATTCAGAATAGAACTTGAACTTTCCTTGACTTCGTTGAGAAAATTGAAAATTGAACTAGAACTTTTTGTCTTCCGGGAAATATTCACAACTATGGTATAGCTTTTTCTATCTACTACAGATAAATTTTGAATAGAACTTTAAAGTTCTTTATGTCTTTGGTGAACCTAAAACTGAAGTGTAAGATTTTTGTTTTCTCTGGAGAAATTAGAATTGAATTGTGTTCTTTTGTAAGATTCAGAAAAGAACATGAACTTTTCTATCTTCTATGAAAAATTTGGAACAATATTTTAAATTTTTTCATCCCTTTGAGAAAAATCTGAACCGAAGTGGAAAATTTTATATTATTTGGAAAAATAGAATTGATTAATAACTAACTTCTTTTTCATAGAGAATATTCAGAAGAGAACTTGAAATTTTCTTCACTTCATTGAGAAAATTTAAAATTGAAATAGAACTGCATACCTTTCGAGAAAATATTCATAACTATGATATAGCTTTTTCTATCTACCAAGGAAAAATTTAGAACTTGTAAAATTGATTTAAGAAGGATATTAAGAAAAGAACTTGTTCTGAAAAGATATAATAAAGCCTTTTGAAGAGTATTTCTTGATCTTGGGGTGTGCAAAAAGTCGTAAAGTTGTGGTTAAAATGATAACTACTTCAACTTGTAAAATTGGTTTAGGAAGGACATTAAGAAAAAACATGTTCTGAAAAAATATAATAAAGCCTTTTAGAAAGTATTGCTTGATGTCGGGGTATTCGAAAAGCCTTATAGTAAAGTTTTGGGGTAAAAGATGAGTACTTCAACTTGTAAAATGGGTTTAGGAATGACATTAAGAAAGAAACTTGTTCTGAAAAGATATAATAAAGCCTTTTGAAATGTGGGAGCCGTTTTGTGTCTCAAGTGCACAAAAAAGTATTAAAAAATGGGGAGGGGGCTCTTTGGGGGCCCGGGCGGCCTTTGGGGGTCCGGGGGGTCCTTGGGGGGCCGGGTGGTCCTTTCGGAGCCCGGGGACCTTTGGGGGCCGAGGGATTCCTCCAGGGTTGGGGTAGGGGGATAGGAGCCCTTTGGGGCTGGGGTAGAGGACCTCACAACACTGTTCAAATACAACTTGTGTATTATAACGACCACAGAGTTTCACCCTCATTTCCTCTTCTAAAACATCTTATAAAATCATCTTTTAAAATGGCTCTAACTGTTTCGCCGAAATAATTCCCTAAAATGTCTAAAACGGTTTCGCCCAAATAACCCCTAAACGTAATTTCTGCGTGTTCCTTTTGTTTTGGCATCCCTGCGCTGTCACATTTGAACTCCTAGGAAACCCTTTCCCGCGTTAATCTCTTCATCTCTAAGATCAAAATATCTCTTCCCCATCCATTCCCCAAGTCTTTTTTCTAAGTCTTGTACAGATTGCAATTCTTTGTTGCTTTTGCCGCCGAAATAGTAATGCATTAACAAAATCCAAGTTGATTCAGGTGCGATTTTGCCTTTTTCTTGAGTAATTTTGAGTGACATTTTATTCCTGCACTAGAAAAATAAAAATAAATGGCCCATAGCGTCAAATTGAACAACCACCTTTTGTGGACAAAATATCTCCCAGAATGTGGAGGAATAAAACAAATTAGTTGCCTATACTTAGGGCGCATTGTTCTCAATTTGCCATTCTTTTGGATGTAATTTGGGATACTTCGAAGAAAAAGACAATTAAAGGCTGCATCTTTATTTAGCAAAATCTAAGATAAACATTTCTAAGAAACGCCCCAAAGAAATTTTGGCACTTTTTTGTTAACTAATTGTCATAACGACATCTAATAGATATTTAATAACGATAAAACAATGCATGGCCCAACGGTCTTTACAAATAATGAATAAAAGTGTAACTAATTCCACATATATTAGCCAAAAGTCAAATATCATCGCTAGGTTCATTTTCGAACATTTCACGGTCTCATTTACAATTTGCTTTGTTTC
>JAQQPU010017193.1:0-18973 GCA_029168905.1 Artemia sp. Kazakhstan ARC1039 | reverse complement strand
GATTTTAGGAAAACCTTAATTAAGCCACTTTATAAGAAAGGTGATAAAAGTGAGTGTGGTAATTATCGAGGCATTAGTCTGGTCTCTGTAGGTAGCAAATTGCTTAGTAATATGATACTTTTTAGACTGAGAGATGCCGTAGACAAAGTTTTAAGAGAAGAGCAGTGCGGTTTTAGAAAAGGTAGAGGATGTGTTGACCAAATTTTCACTCTTAGGTTAATAATTGAGAAGTGCCTAAGTTTTCAAACACCTTTGGTCCTCAGTTTTATAGATTATGAGCAAGCGTTCGATTCTGTTGATAGAGGAGCTTTAGTAAAGGTTTTATCCTTGTATGGTATACCAGACAAATACATTAAAGTGATTAGTGCTATGTACGAGAATAACACTGCTGCGGTTAAGGTAGGAAATGAGGTTAGCAGCTGGTTTTGTATTAAATCAGGAGTTAAGCAGGGTTGTGTTCTATCCCCCTTTATATGGATTATTTTGATGGACTTTGTTTTAAGGAGCACAGGAAAGGCAATGGGAGACCACGGAATCAAATGGGGAGGAAAAAGTCTCCTGGACTTGGATTATGCTGATGATTTAAGCATCCTAGATGAAAGTGTGAGCAAAATGAATGAAGTTTTAGAGGTTTTGCGAGTTCAGGGTGCTAGTATTGGTTTGAAAATTAATGTTAGGAAGACCAAGTCACTAAGGCTAGGAATAAGTGAAGATGAAAAGGTGACGTTGGGTAATGAAAAGATTGATCAGGTGGGCAGTTTCACTTACCTTGGTAGTATTATTAGTAAAGATGATGGGAGCAGTGAAGATGTTAAAAATAGAATAGCCAAGGCTCAGGGTGTTTTTTCACAGTTAAAAAAAGTCTGGAAAAATAGGAAGATAAGTCTGCAAACCAAGATTAGAATCTTAGAAGCTACAGTGATGACAGTGGTCAAATATGGCTCTGAAGCATGGACGCTCCGAAAAGCGGATGAAGATTTGCTAGATGTTTTCCAGAGAAATTGCTTAAGGATTGTTCTGGGTACCCGGCTGACTGACCGTATTTCAAACAATAGGCTATACGAAAAATGTGGTTCAATACCGCTTTCTAGGTCTATAATGAAAGAAAGGTTGAGGTGGTTAGGGCATGTTGTTCGGATGAAGGATGACAGATTGCCGAAGATTGTTCTTTTCGGCCAGCCATCTGGGGCTAAACGGAAGGCAGGTCGTCCCCGTCTGGGTTGGGAGGACGTCATAAAGAAAGATTTAAAGGAAATGTGAACTTCGTGGGCGGGTGTAAAAAGGGAGGCTTTGAATAGATTGGGGTGGAGGAGGAGCGTGCGTAGCTGTGTTGGCCTCAGGCGGCTTGGTGCTGCGATGAGTTGTTAGTAGTAGTAGTAGTATTTTGTTTTAATCTCTTGCCAAGGGTTCGCGCACTGGACCTAAGATTTTCCGTAGCACTTTTTTTAAAATCCTTGCCAGAGCCCCAATCGTATAGTGTAGAGGATGCAAAATCTGTCGCAGCCGGTACAAGATATTTTCTAGCCGGTGGTAGTGAAGAGCGAAACAGCTTAGCAAACCAACTGCCAAGACCGTAGTCAGACATTGACGAGCGACCTTTGCAATAGTCCATTCCATTGCCCTGATGTCTTGGGCCAAGAGTATTAACATAGCAGTCAATATCAGGACATGTGAATACCACTTTTCTATTAGACATCTTGTTGTTGAACGATGGGACGAAACTGGCATGTAATCACAGCCAAACCTTTTGAAATCGCTATGGGATCACCCAATTCAGTTCTTAGTGTTAACTGACAGAGTTTCAAATAGGAAGTGTTTACGGGAATATACTGAAGATGCTTTATATTGTAGTGGTGAATATGTTCTTGATTGGTATTTCGTTCAAGAACTCGTAGGAGGGGAACATTTGAATTACCAACCCGAGATGTTTCCACAAATGAAGCGTAGAGAAATATACAAGTGTCCGTGGAGAAGGCAGGCGGGTAGTCAGCAAAAATGAAATTAGTGTTTCCTCGACTTTTACCATTGATTATATTGAGCTTAAAGCCAAGAACATCCTTTAGGTTATCATTGGGAATAACCTTTTCGCTGGCAATAGGTGAACTAATGTAGATCTTACCCTCCTCCTTTGAATAGTTGAAATGAAAAGCTGCTTTTTTACGAGCAAAAATTCTTTTATTAATAGAACGACATAAATTATTCATACAGGTGAGTTCCTCGTAGGGTAATTCAATATATGGATAATCCATCCAATTGATTTTTTGAATTTGTTCTTGATCACTTGAGGGTGGTGGCGGCAAATCATAGGGTCAAATTTTTATTTCATATTTACGATCCTTTCTCAGAATGTTTTTGGTTTTTTGAGAATACAGTCGACAAGAGCCACTTCATACTTTCCATTGTCGTCGAATTTGATGGTGGGGGAGAGTTTCGTCCAAAAATCACTTGTTCTATTCAAGTCATTGTAGAGAGGATCAGAAACATTGGACATGAAAGTCACATAGAAATCATTCGGCATTGTCAATGTCTTCAGCACTGACCCAAGAATCAAAATCTGAGTTGTATCCTAGCCAGCGAACAGGCAACTGTCTCTTGCCCCTACGAGTACGACTCTTTAATATCTTTTCAATTTGATAAATTTCACTAGTGTTTCTAACTTTTTGCAGTTCATATTCATAAAAACCGCCGAGAATCTCATCATCCTTGGTGTCTCGCAGTCGATATGTCGTGGGCTCGGTGTCCAAGATTTTGGACACTTTAAAAAGTTCCGTGCTCCATAAATAATTCCTCTTTTCAAAAATATTGGTGGTTCTATTAATTCGAACAGTATCACCAACATTGAATTTCTTCTTCACATTGTTTTTTCTTTTTCACCATTGGAATATTGCTTTAGAAAAGCATCAAATGTATCTTCATTGCAGTGAACATCCCGAGGGATGTTCCTAAGCAAGGGTTTTGAAGTGCTTAAAACGGAAAATAAATGCCGTTGTTCGTGTAGTTTCTTCAGTGTCATAATGGCAACTAATAGCCTTTTCTACTGTTCACCGGAAGATATACTGTAATTTCATTGTCGAAAATGTCGGTGACTACACGTAGATCCTCGGGCGTGCTCTGATTAAGATCCAACAAAATGTAACCGTAGGGTTTATTAGTCGCCTGAGTGTCCGCTGACAACAGAAATTTTGGGGCCGTTTATTGAGAGTTATGAGCGAGCTAGAATCACGAACAACTCGATAGATAATATAGATAGTGCAATTCAAAGCAAGGGTTCACATACATTTGCTCTGATGAAACAGATTGTGTAGAACTAGGGTTATGGAAATGTGTTCATGATGGGAGCGAACGGTGAACAGTTGTAGCATTTCCTGTGAAAACTGTTCAATGGATTCAGCCAAATCATCAATAATCAACCATTAGTTCGATTCAATACTATTGAAAACATCAAGTCCCCGTATTAATTGTATTGGTATGGTTGTGGCAATAGCTTTTATTTGATCATAGGACTCCTGCCGAATACTAGAGCAATAGTAGATTTTTTTCGGCTTTTCCAAAAACATTTTATCCAATTTTGAATTATTTCAGCTAAAAGTGTTGTTATGCCTGATATTGAGGGCCCACACAGAAAAGATCTGAAGGGTGTTTTAAATTGATACATGCTGCTGCTGCTGTTGACAACAGTTGGACTACAACTAACTGTAAATCATACGTGTCCAATGAATAAGTAGTAGTAGTAATAATTTTCCCATAGATCTATCTAGTACGTTAACAAGAACACCAAAAAAAACAATATTTCAAGGCAGCATTTATTTCGGCAACATGAAAACATGAACCTGACAACGATAAAAATGACACTTTATGTACAACATAAAAAAAATACTTTTTGTCTATCAACAGCAATAACACTATCTGTACAACACTTATTGTCTTTAAACACTTTTCTGTACAACAACAACACTTTATGTACATTATTAGCAAACACACACTTGTCTATACAACAACAACAACACTTGAAAACAACACTTGAAAAAAAACACTTGGAACTTGAACTAGCACAGTTGAACATTATGAATTTAAAAGTGAGGTCCCCCCCACCCCCAGGGCCGCGGGACCGAAGGCCGGCTGGCCACGGGTGGGACCCCCCACCCCCCGGGAGCGGCCGCGGGCGGGAACCCCCAGCCCCCGGGACCGGCCGCGGGAAGGACCCCCCGGGAGCTGTGGGCGGGAAGGCCCCGTCCCCACCCCCCGGGAGCCACGATGAAAAAAAACAGTACAATAGTTGTCGTCACTGCTGCTGCTACAGGTTAGTGGTTGGGTTAGTTGAGGTTAGATTAGTTAATTTATGAACGGGTTGGGTGGTTAGTTAATTTATGAACGGGTTGGTGGTGGTGGTTAGTGGTTGGGTTAGTTGGTTAGGTTAATTTATCCGGACCAAGTTGATTGCGATAGTCTATGCATTCAACTCGGTCTGAAATACGGTAGCGGCCATGAGGCAGGACACTCACACCATTCTCGAGCACATAGACTTTGTCAGATATACATGACATTGCATTTTTTTCCACTCTCACAGTATAATTTCTATACTGTAGAGAGAGCATTGCAAGCACTTGTGCTCTCGGCACTAGGCTACTTTCTACACAGTTTCTGTACAAGCTCATGTTGAAATTGCTCTTTACAAAATGTGTAGGCACCCCTTTACATGCCTTCTTTTCATCCCCACTATGAGTTTTAACGCAATAAACTTTAGGACCCGGGAACACCCCCTGGATATCAAATCACTCCCCGTCTCTGATTTTAACATTAATAGTTGGTTGGGGGCTTGACGTTTCACCAACTCGGGGTAGACGGATTGATTCCAGTTGGTGAAATCCATCCGCGAGCTGATGTGTTCCCCCTTTTCTAGATCACCCAATAAATCTTCGGTCCCATTTACCTTTAACAGCAGAGAATCTGTATCCCCATAGTAAACTTGAACCTCCCCCTCCCGTGGCCATTGCACCTTGCACACATTGTAAAAAAACGACAACATGAGCTTTTTGGAAATTTCTAGTACTGAACTACCTCCTGCTATATTCTTGTTCAGTACCCCATTTCGCTTTCGCCTGTGTAGAAGAACCATGCCAGCCTCTATGCTCGTGAACGATGTAAAATAGGGATCGGCAATAATTCGTGCACACTCTAGAGGGTCAGTCACAACATCGCAGCGAGATCTGTTACGTACGCTTTCACATATTTTGCCAAACGCTGAATTTAGAATGAGTTTGTACATTTCCTTCTCTACCTTGGAGTTTGCCCTAGAGTGTTTATCGACAAAAGTGTCGATAAACGTCTTTAAATATGGTCGCTGATTGAACTGCAGGACCCTATGTATTTTGGTGATCTTGAAGCCATTGTTCACCATCCAGTGCAAAAGCACATGGTGAACAACAATATTCTCCTTAGGGTCCAAATCAGCAATCAGTTTTTGCTTAGAGGGAGTCCAGTGCATCCCCATATCCTCAACCAATGATCGATTGTAGCGGCTCAATGAGTCCCTGCTCACGGGTCGATTGATACAGGGAAAAACAAAATCTTTGACTGAATCGTGAAGCACCAGTGGAATGTGCCCGTCAATTTCAAAGAACCATCCATGTGGCCCATTGTCCTCGACAGTGGTAATGTCGGGGAACTCACAAGGATTCTCAAGCCATTGATAGTTCCCACACGGCAAAGAGTAGTGAGACATTGCCGAGGGGTACAATGAGTTCATGTCCAAGAACACTGCATTTGACTTTGCACCGGTGCTGTTTTGTCCCCTCGGATTGGTTGACAAGACGCGGTCCCCATGAAAAACATACCCTCCCCTCATTGAACGCTCTACAAAAAGGTGCTGATCTACATCGGTGATTAGGCCTATTTCCTCCCTACTGATTTTTAAAATCAAATCCATCACCAAATGAGGTGTGGAAAAATAGTAGCCTATATCTAACCCGAACTCTGAATAGATTTGATCTGTGTTCTTACAGACTATATCCAACAGAGTTAAAACGTCACTGGCCAAGTACAGTCTACAATAATCCCACCCATTTTTACAATTCCCCTTAGCCCACACCTTCTTGGCAAACTCATATTCCTCGGCTGTGCATTCACTGCTGGTCAGTGAATTGTAAAAAGCTTCAATTGGAGGTAGTTTCACCTCACTTAAGCGAGCGCCAGAACAGTAATAGTCGTATGCGTATACACCTTTGCAGGTCAACAGGTCATACATTTCAAAGTCTGGAAAGTGCTGTTTAAGCAAGGGAAAGCTCTCAAAATTGTCGCTTTTCTGCACTTGAATCAATTGACTCAATGCCTTGAGAAAAAAACTAAAGGAATCTAAAAACCTGATTTTATTCCAACACGTATGCCCATTATTTACTACCTGCCATTTCAGCTCGAGAAGCAACAACTTCTCGGCTGGTTTGGGAATAATGTTATAGGTAAATGAATTATTAACCCATGGACTGTCTACTCCCCCTCCCTCCCTGTGCATACGTGCCAGTGCCGGTAAAATAAATTTTAAGTCGTAATTGGAGTTGTGGATAAAAACAGGGATAAAAAACTGCTGGCTAACATTTAAGTTACACGATTGATGTGCAACCCCTCTAAAATTACTACCCCCAGAGGATATTTCCTGCCACAAGTGATTATGATCTCTGACTTTCCCCCTCCCACCGCCTCTTTTCCCTTTAGTCCCCTTATCACCCTCTACAAACTCCCCCTTACAAACCCAACATATTTTTTGATTTTTAATCGCGAGGCGATCCTCTGCCGTCAAAACCATTGGGTAATGGGTATTTCTCAAACGAGAAATAGCGCCATTAGCTGTGCCAATTAGTTTAGTCAGTGCCTTGACCATGAACTCCCCCTCATCCAATGTTTCTACTATTTATAACAACAGCATGGTGTTAGAACTGTCTCTTTGCGCATGAGCATAGGACACTGCAATAGCTTGATGTTCTTTGATTCGGTTTGGAAATCGAGGATCGTTCACCTCCACCAGCTTAGCTTCACAATCCAAAAATATTTTGTTGCACTGGAGGAGGGTGTTTTGGAAATTTTTAAAACGTAAACTAGCCCTATCCCCTGAAACCGTTTCCACTGTCTGGTAGCCATGCCGTCTACAGTGCTTCATATGATCCCGTAGTTATATATCACTACGGAATTGTGACAGACATGTCGGACAGTAGAAACGTACCCCTAGATCCCTACCACCCCCCAGAACTCTAGTGATGTCTGTGATCGGGTTAAAATGGCCAATGGAATTAGCAGAGTCACTAGATGGTGGAGTATACAACAACCAAACCCTCTTACAGGGAAAACCACCCCCTTCTTTTTTAAACGAACCCCATCTTCAAATTCATGTTTCTTACTGAACCACAGTAACGCCGATATTTAAATGGGCATTAGCCCTTTCAAAAATATCAATAGATCTTAGCGTTACTGGGTATTTTCCTTCTAAACAAGAGAAATCTACAATTGGGAAATTGGACTTTTCCTTCCCATGTACAGCCCAGTGATCTAAATTCGTCTTGGTAGCGTCATCTGCTAGAGGCTGAAATGCTGATATGAGGAAAGCATACCTAAAACATTTTTGACCTGTTTCAAAACGAGTCTTCTGGACACCTTGATAACCTACTAAATCTGGATTATAATTTAAAACTATTGACCTCTCAGACCCTGCCCCCTCTTAAAATAAAATCTTTCTTAAATTTACAGATATTAACGCTTAAATTTTCAATAAATAAAACTACAGAGCCGCTTCCATTTTCGTTAAAGTTCTCGAGATGTGCAATAATTTGTCCTACCCACTCGCAAAAAACTCCCTCAAAATTTTCTAAATTCGGATAAATCATGCGCATCTCGGAGTGTATATAATGGTGGTAAACTTCGCTTTTCCCCTCATTTAAATAAAACACCCTTAAAACAATAGAAACCTTAATTGAATCCCTACCTCCCCACAACTGAATTTGGTTCTCCAGCAGTGCAGGAATTTTATCTACATAGTCATGCACAATTTCTACGGGATCAAACACAAATTTTCCCACCATAAGTGAATTAAATGGATCCCCAAAAGTCGCAGTGTAGACAACTATTGCATTTAAAATCGAATTTGACAATTGAAAATCGGGAAATGTTGTAAATTGGTCATTACCCCCCTCCCTCTCTTGTATATCACCAACACTCCATCCCCCACCACATTGTTCAATATTTGGGGTATGGAAATCCACTTCAGTTGTTTGAAGTGGAAGTAGGTAATCAGTGGGGGCTAGAGGAGGATTCCCTGTTAAATCGTCTACAATTAGCATGGTATTTGGACTTAGCAATGGCAATTCCCCCTCTGAACTAGGAACATTACCTTGCTCAACTGTGCTAGGTTCTAAATTGAAATAATTACTTAGAAAATTATTAATATTAAAAGGTATTTCATCGGAATTAACAATACCATCCCATTCATTGATATGTGAATTGTCCTGAATGACATGAAATTCCCTAGACGCGAGTTCTTCCTCTCTTTCACCAACTGATGAGGATGATGATGATGATGATGATGACGAGGAGTATGGGACCAATGCAACCTATAAATGAAAAATAGCTTATTTTCAAAGTGTTCAAATCACCCCTACTCTTTTTAAAATTTGGAATATTATTTACGTATTATTTAAAACGCGCTTAGTAGTAGTAACAGTATGCATATAGTAGCATTTGGTTAATTCACTGTTCCCCCCACAACTATCGATATTCTGAAAGTTCCAATTTCCAACTTAACACAAGATATTTACAATCTAAAACGCCGCTTTACATAGAAGAACAAAATTTGATTTTGTTCAAACAACTCCCCTGAATTTCCACTATTTAATGCTCCCCCTCCGAGCCGGCCCAGCGGCGCTTTCCCACAGCACTTCCCACAGCGCTTCCCGCAGTGCTTCCCGCAGCGCTTCCCACGGCGCTTCCCCAGAGCGCTTCTCGGGCCCACCGGCGCTTCCCGGGCTCCGCGGCTCCCAGTCGTTTACATAATGCCCTAAAAAAAGTTAGACCATAAGTCATTTCTCTCTCTCTAATTCCCTACAGGTTGTCTAGGACTCATTAGCTTAATTATTTTAAGCCGCGTATGTTCTGTTCCAAGACTGTTCAGCAGGAAAATACAATTAAATGGGAAACCGCTAACTCATATTGTCAATGTTTCCCCTAAAATCTTGGCAAGTTGAAAGCTGTCAAAAATATTACGCAAATTAGAATCCATATGTGCAAAGAGATAAATGGGATAATCTCTGTCCTTCCCCTAAAACTATAATATTCAATTGTGAAAAATAGCATTTTGAGTTTCATAGTGGAGAGAGATAGAAGTAAACTAGAAATTACCTAAAAATATTATTATGAGATATCGAAGAGATAGCAACAGTGGGGGAACAGAGAAAATAGCAAAGATTAGAAAAAGAGCGGTTTCTTTTGACAAGCAAGCAAAAAATTACATTATATTTAGATATCTCTGAGGGAGGGGGGGCAGAGAAATTTAAAACAATGGTTGGGGGCGAGGGGTTAATATTTTAATATCTCTGAGACAAGTTTATATTAGGTTGAAAAATAGTTTTGTTTTTAGATATTTCTATAAGATAGGTAGGAAAAAAAGCTCACATTCGCAAATTCCGGGTGTATTTGAATGCCCGAAGGCCCAGGCGAAGCATGCTGTACCATTGGCGGACCTTGTGTTGGTGGGGCATCGACTTTACCTGGAGCAAGACTCGCCATCATGTAGGAAGCTGCCCATTCACTTTCGAATTTCCTGCTAGTGGATGGACCAGCAATGTCACAATCCTGCGCAGATTGGGCTTCGGCTTGGGCAGGTAACACTTGTTTAGGAGGCTTCGGCCAGCGACCATATTGGACAACTGTCTTCTTCGCAGGGGCCGCATTATTACCCCTTGCTCTCTTACTGGGTGGCGGCGGGCATTCTTCACAATTTGCCTTAAAGAAGAGGAAAAAGTTAGTATCGAAATAATTTCCCCCTTTTTTACAAAAAGAAAATTAGTACCCCCATCCACATAATTTTGTCTAGAAAAGCATTTATCACTAAGAAACCCTCTCCCCAGCATTTTCAGTAAAGCAAAAAGTAAAAATATACTAAACTCAGAAATCAAATGTTTTTATTACACAACTTGTGAAAAAAAAATCATGACAATCAGTAGTCTATAGCCTTAGGATAGAAATCAATGTTTCTATTTTTACCATTTAGAAAAAAATTAAATGTTCCAGTCTATAGGCTTTAAATTAGATAAAAAAAGATCGTTAACCCAGCAGCCTATAGGCCTAAATTTTGAAAACATAGGTTAAAATTCTATTCAGTTTACGCATAATATAAGCTTCATGCAACTCCTAAAGACTTTTCTTTCTAGCCTTGCATATCAAAGTTAAAAACCATAGTTTTCACGCACCCCTCCTGGGAATATAAAAGAAACTTTATCGAAAGAAAGCTTGAAAAAAATTAAAAACATGCCTAGAGACGCAACGCATATATTTACACATTAGTTTTCTTGTCAAAGGGTATACATATCTACACAACGAAACCCCCCTTACTTTTCATGTGAAGAAACAGTTTGTTTTCATTTTACAATGATGGCGATAGAATTGAGGCATATCCCACCCCCCCCCCCACCCACCCTTTCAGCAATGTCCTAAAAAATATTGTTAGACCTTAATTTGACAATAACTCGTTTCACCGGTTCTCCAAATACAAGTTGCGTTTGCCTAGCTTAATTATCGCAATCTCTTTTTGCTCGAAACTATTTTTAATTTGACGGGAGGAACAATCCTTTTGGATGTGTGAAACCTTTTACAGGAAGTGCTTTAAAAAGGGTGACAGCTAATTTTAACCTCGTGCTGGAGAGCCTTATGTCAAAAAGAGCGGCATAAGCCTTAAGAATTGACGGAAGTCAGTGGTCGCTTTTAGCTAGGATATAGAATGCTTAAAATTGTATAAATTTAACGAAAAGAGAATTATTTCTATTGCGATTATTATCGTTGTAAAAACAGTGGGGGGGGGGGCCCGGTTTGAGGATGGCTTAGGTAATATAAAAGAACACCTTTTATGTTTTCTATTGAGTATAAAGATAGCATGGTGGAGGAGGGGGTACTTACCTAAATATACTGGAGGGTGATCAAGGAAAGTAATTTTATTTTGAAAATTAAAAATGAAAATGTACTAAAACGGAACTTACATTGCTAATTGTGGCTGCCAAGGCTTCAAGCTCATCAATTATGTCAGTTGTTCTATCCATTGTGTAACAATACTTTCTGATAATTTAATCACAATGCATGTCTGTTATATACGAAATCTCAAGGGCGAATTGTTATGTAACGGGGAAAACCATATGTAAGCAAGCCTCTGATTGGCTGAGAAGGATTGACTGGGTTTGGTTGTTGTATACACCACCTAGTGACCTTGCCAATTTAATTGGCAGTTTTAATCCTATTACAGACATTAGTAGAGTTCTGGGGGGTGGTAAGCATACGGGGACACGTTTCTACTGCCCGAAATGCCTGTCACAATTCCGTAGTGATATAAAACTACGGGATCATATGAAGCATTGTAGACGGCATGGCTAGCAGACAGTGGAAACGGTTTCAGGGGATTGGGCCATTTTACGCTTCAAAAATTTTCAAAACACCCTCCTCCAGTGCAACAAAATATCTTTGGATTGTGAAGCTAAGCTGGTGGAGGTGAACGATCCTCGATTTCCAAACCGAATCAAAGAACATCAAGCTATTGCAGTGTCCTATGCCCATGCCCAAAGAGACAATTCTAACACCATGCGGTTGTTAGAAATAGTAGAATTATTGGATGAGCGGGAGTGCATGGTCAAGGCACTGACTAAACTAATTGGCACAGCTAATGGTGCTATTTCTCGTTTGAGAAATACACATTATCCTATGGTGCTGTCTGCAGAGGATCGTCTCGCGATTAAAAATAAAAAAATATGTTGGCTTTTTAGGTGGGAGTTTGAAGAGGGGGATAAGGGGACTAAAGGGAAAAGAGGGGGGAGGGGAAAAGTCAGGGATCATAATCACTTGTGGCAGGAAATATCCTCTGGGGGTAGTAATTTTAGAGGGGTTGCGCATCAATCGTGTAACTTAAATGTTAGCCAGCAGTTTTTTATCCCTGTTTTTATCCACAACTCAAATTACGATTTAAAATTTATTTTACCGGCACTGGCACGTATGCACAGGGAGGGAGGGGGAGTAGACAGTCCATGGGTAAATAATTCATTTACCTATAACATTATTACCAAATCGGCCGAAAAGTTGTTGCTTCTCGAGCTGAAATGGCAGGTAGTAAATAATGGGCATACGTGTTGGAATAAAATCAGGTTTTTAGATTCTTTTAGTTTTTTTCCCAAGGCATTGAGTCAATTGATTCAAGTGCAGAAAAGCGACAATTTTGATTGCTTTCTGATAGCTTTAAACAGCACTTTCCAGACAGTGAAATGTATGACCTATTGACCTGCAAAGGTGTATACGCATACGACTATTACTGTTTTGGCGCTCGCTTAAGCGAGGTGAAACTACCTCCAATTGAAGCTTTTTACAATTCACTGACCAGCAGTGAATGCACAGCCGAGGAATATGAGTTTGCCAAGAAGGTGTGGTCTAAGGGGAATTGTAAAAATGGGTGGGATTATTGTAGACTGTACTTGACCAGTGACGTTTTAACTCTGTTCGATATAGTCTGCAAGAACACAGACCAAATCTATTCAGAGTTCGGGTTAGATATAGGCTATTATTTTTCCACACCCCATTTAGTGATGGATTTGATTTTAAAAATTAGTAGGGAAGAAATAGGCCTAATCACAGATGTAGATCAACACCTTTTTGTAGAGCGTTCAATGAGGGGAGGGTATGTTTTTCATGGGGACCGCGTCTTGTCAACCGATCCGAGCGGACAAAACAGCACCGGTGCAAAGTCAAATGCAGTGTTCTTGGACATGAACTCATTGTACCCCTCGGCAATGTCTCACTACTCTTTGCCGTGTGGGAACTATCAATGGCTTGAGAATCCTTGTGAGTTCCCCGATATTACCACCGTCGAGGACAATGGGCCACAAGGATGGTTCTTTGAAATTGACGGGCACATTCCTCTGGCGCTTCACGATTCAGTCAGAGATTTTGTTTTTCCCTGTATCAATCGACCCGTGAGCAGGGACTCACTGAGCCCCTACAATCGATCATTGGTTGAGGATATGGGGATGCACTGGACCCCCTCTAAGCAAAAACTGATTGCTGATTTGGACCCTAAGGAGAATATCGTTGTTCACCATGTGCTTTTGCACTGGATGGTGAACAATGGTTTCAAGATCACCAAAATACATAGGGTCCTGCAGTTCAATCAGAAACCATATTTAAAGACGTTTATCGACACTTTTGTCGATAAAAGCTCTAGGGCAAACTCCAAGGTAGAGAAGGAAATGTACAAACTCATTCTAAATTCAGCGTTTGGCAAAATGTGTGAAAGCGTACGTAACAGATCTCGCTGCGATGTCGTGACTGACCCTCTAGAGTGTGCACGAATTATTGCCGATCCCAATTTTACATCGTTCACGAGCATAGAGGCTGGCATGGTTCTTCTACACAGGAAAAAGCGAAATGTGGTACTGAACAAGAATATAACAGGAGGTAGTTCAGTACTAGAAATTTCCAAAAAGCTCATGTTGTCGTTTTTTACAATGTGTGCAAGGTGCAATGGCCACGGGAGGGGGAGGTTCAAGTTTACTATGGTGATACAGATTCTCTGCTGTTAAAGGTAAATGGGACCGAAGATTTATTGGGTGATTTAGAAAAGGGGGAATACATCAGCTCGCGGATGGATTTCACCAACTGGAATCAATCCCTCTACCCCGAGTTGGTGAAACGTCAAGCCCCCAACCAACTATTAATGTTAAAATCAGAGACGGGGAGTGATTTGATATCCAGGGGGGTGTTCCCGGGTCCTAAAGTTTATTGCGTTAAAACTCATAATGGGGATGAAAAGCAGGCATGTAAAGAGGTGCCTACACATTTTGTAAAGAGCCATTTCAACATGAGCGTGTACAGAGACTGTGTAGAAAGTAGCCTAGTGCCGAGAGCACAAGTGCTTGCAATTCGCTCTCTACAGTATAGAAATTATACTGTAAGAGTGGAAAAAAAATGCAATGTCGTGTATATCCTACAAAGTCTATGTGCTCGAGAATGGTGTGAGTGTCCTGCCTCATGGCCACTACCGTATTTCAGACCGAGTTGAATGCATAGACTATCGCAATCAACTTGGTCTGGATAAATTAACCTAACCAACTAACCACCACCATCAACCCGTTCATAAATTAACTAACCACCCAACCCATTCATAAATTAACTAACCCAACCTCACCTTAACCCAACCTCAGCTAACTGCCCTAACCCAACTAACCCAACCTAACCTGTCTCCCGGGGGGGGGGAGTCCCCCCCCCCACTCCCGGGGGGGGGGGGGCCCCCCCCCGTGCCCGCCCTTTCCCCCGCGCCCCCGGGGCGCGGGGGGCCCTTTTAAATTCATAATGTTCAACTGTGCTAGTTCAAGTTCCAAGTGTTTTCTGTTGTTTTCAAGTGTTGGTGTTGTTGTACAGAAAAGTGTTGTTGTTGTTGTACAGAAAAGTGTTCATGTTGATGGACAAAAAAAGTGTTTTTAAAGACAATAAGTGTTGTTCTTGCTGTTGATGGACAAAAAGTGTTTTTATTTATGTTGTACATAAAGTGTCATTTTTATCATTGTTGTTCATGTTGAACAAATAGAGTTTTCATGTTGCAAATAAATGACCATGAAATATTGTTGTCAGGTTCTTGTTGAACAAGTGTTATTCTTATGTTGTTCATGTTGAACAAATAGAGTTTTCATGTTGCCGAAATAAATGACCATGAAATATTGTTTTTTGTTGTTGTTCTTGTTAACGTAGATAGATCAATGGGAAAATTATTGCTACTACTACTATTTATTCATTGGACACGTATGATTTACAGTTAGTTGTAGTCCAACTGTTGTCAGCAGCAGCAGCATGTATCAATTTAAAACACCCTTCAGATCGTTTCTGTGTGGTCCCTCAATGTCGGGGAAAACAACACTTTTAGATAAAATAATTCAAAATTGCGATAAAATGTTTTTGGAAAAACCGAAAAAAATCTACTATTGCTATAGTATTTGGCAGGAGTCCTACGATCAAATAAAAGCTATTGCCACAACCATACCAATACAATTCATACGGGGACTTGATGTTTTCAATAGTATTGAACCGAACTCATGGCTGATTATTGATGATTTGGCTGAATCCATTGAACAGTTCTCACAGGAAATGCTACAACTGTTCACTGTTCGCTCCCACCATGAACACATTTCCATAACCCTAGTTCTACACAATCTGTTTCATCAGATCAAATGTATGCGAACCCTTGCTTAGAATTGCACCATCTATATTATCTATCGAGTTGTTCGTGATTCTAGCTCGTTAATAACTCTCAATAAACAGATATACCCCGGCGCCCCTAAATTTCTGCTGTCAGCGTACGCTCAGGCGACTAATAAACCCTACGGTTACATTTTGCTGGATCTTAATCAGAGCACATCCGAGGATCTACTTGTAGTCACCGACATTTTCGACAATGAAATTACAGTATATCTTCCGGTGAACAGTAGCAAAGACTATTAGTTGGCGTTATGACACTGAAGAAACTACACGAACAACGGCATTTATTTTCCGTTTTAAGCACTTCAAAACCCTTGCTTAGGAAGGCCATACTCAAACATGGTGTTGACAATGATTTCATTAATCTAATATCTAAACTTTGTTTAAATTTAACTGAGGGCAATGTTCAACTGCCAGAAGGTGTTAGACAACAGACAAAGCAACATCGTTCCACTGTACGCGCCTTGGCTTGTAAAAACAAGGGAAAAAATTTTAAAAGAAAACGTCTCCTTCAAGCGGGCGGTAGCTTTTTCACACTTTACTGCCAATAATTGCAGGACTTGTAAACAATTTTCTCTAGAGAATGGCAAAACCCTATAAATTGACACCATTTGAACTTGTCCTCTCGCCCGTCGAACATTTTGAAGACAATCTAAGCAAATTCATTAATGATGAGAATATTGCCGATGACAAAAAACTGCTTTTACTTCAAGATGCATTGCGACGTGTGGACAAACATAAACCTTATCGTGAGAGACCCGCCGCTGTCGCCGATCCCTCCAAACAGGAAACATCTCCTCAATATTCTGCAGCAGCAGTGCAATCAAAGGACAAGGAACTGAATTCAATTGTAACGAAAATTGGAAACCTATTGCCACTGACCTATCGAGAACAGAGTAAAAGAGTATTATCATATCTCATGTTGGAAACTGATGGTGATCAAGTTCAAGTCGATAGCACTGGGAAACGAATTATAATTCAGAGAAGAAGTTATAATCTAGTTGATTTAAATTGTGATATGGTGACGAATCGTAAAGGACTTTTATCATTTGACAATAATCTATACACCTTTCTAAGTGTATCAAACTTTCCCAAAAGTCTTATTGGCAATAAGCAAATTCTAAAGAAACTAAGAGAATATAGTCCTCCAACAACACCAACATCATTTAAAAAAGAAGAAGAAGATT
The DNA here is from genome assembly GCA_029168905.1 of Artemia sp. Kazakhstan ARC1039. Classification (NCBI taxonomy): domain Eukaryota; kingdom Metazoa; phylum Arthropoda; class Branchiopoda; order Anostraca; family Artemiidae; genus Artemia; species Artemia sp. Kazakhstan ARC1039. The sequence continues at coordinate 2,309 of JAQQPU010017193.1, read as the reverse complement.
CAATTTTTGAAAATACTAGCAGCAGCAGCAATGATTTTACAACACCTGTGGCTGCTAGTCAAAAGCGAATACGAATTGATTCACCCTCCAGTGTGCAAAAGGGGAGTGGACATTACACTACGTGTTTACGTTCAAAATGGATGAAGTTCTGAAAGGTGGCTATGAAAATATTGGTTAAGCGGGAAGTTTAAGTTCTCCCAAAACGCTTTCTAAAGTTGTCTCCGGCAACATATTGAAAAAAGCAAAAGAGTATCTAGAGAATGAACCGAGTTACACACTGCATCGGAATCACAGGCTTCGTGGCAAACAATATTGACAAACTAAAGCCTTTTTCCCTCTGCATATAATGCAAACGGATCTTTTAACTTTAGACGCAGTTCAACGGCGTCACAATGCACCCTACAAATATATTCTGGTGGCAATCAGTGTCTTTAGTCGCTATGCCTATGCCATTCCATTACGGTCAAAGAGAGGTGTTGAAGTTGCTCAGGCCATTGAAAGTATTCTTGAACAGGATCCATATAGATAAATTCAATCGGATCGTGGCAGTGAATTTGTTAATCCTCATGTTCAAAAGGTTCTATTGAAATATAATACAACACTTTATCATAGTCACAACCCGATAAAGGCTGCATTGGCTGAACGATTAATAAGAACAATTCGTCTATTAATTTCAAGATACTGTAGCCTGAAAAATACACCGGCTTTTATTCATGATTTAGATAAAATCATGCGGATATACAACCATCGACCTCATCGATCTCTGTCCAACTGAAGCCCTCGGGAAGTTCATTACAGTGAAAATACATTTGATGCTTTTCTAAAGCAATATTCCAATGATGGAAAAAAAAAATGTGAAGAAGAAATTCAATGTCGGTGATACTGTTCGAATTAATAGAACCACCAATATTTTTGAAAAGGGGAATTATTTATGGAGCACCGAACTTTCTAAAGTGTCCAAAATCCTGGACACCGAACCCACGACATATCGACTGCGAGACACCAAAGATGATGAGATTCTCGGCGGTTTTTATGAATATGAACTGCAAAAAGTTAGAAACACTAGTGAAATTTATCAAATTGAAAAGATATTAAAGAGTCGTACTCGTAGGGGCAAGAGACAGTTGCTTGTTCGCTGGCTAGGATACAACTCAGATTTTGATTCTTGGGTCAGTGCTGAAGATATTAACAATGCCCAATGATTTCTATGTGACTTTCATGTCCAATGTTTCTGATCCTCTCTACAATGAGTTGAATAGAACAAGTGATTTTTGGACGAAACTCTCCCCCACCATCAAATTCGACGACGGAAAGTATAAAGTGGCTCTTGTCGACTGTATTCTCAAAAATACCTATGACATCCTGAGAAAAGATCGTAAATATGAAATAAAAATTAGACCCTATGATTGGCCGCCACCATCCCCAAGTGATCAAGAACAAATTCAAAAAATCAATTGGATGGATTATCCATATATTGAATTACCCTACGAGGAACTCACCTGTATGAATGATTTATGTCGTTCTATTAATAAAAGAATTTCCGCTCGTAAGAAAGGAGCTTTTTATTTCAACTATTCAAAGGAGGAGGGTAAGATCTACATTAGTTCACCTATTGCCAGCGAAAATGTTATTCTCAATGATAACCTAAAGGATGTTCTTGGCTTTAAGCTCAATATAATCAATGGTAAAAGTGCCGGAAACACTAATTTCATTTTTGCTGACTACCCACCTGCCTTCTCCACAGACACTTGTATATTTCTCTACGCTTCATTTGTGGAAACATCTCGGGTTGGTAATTCAAATGTTCCCCTCCTACGAGTTCTTGAACGAAAAACCAATAAAGAGCATATTCACCAGTACAATATAAAGCATCTTCAATATATTCCCGTAAACACTTCCTATTTGGAACTCTCTCAGTTAACACTAAGAACTGAATTGGGTGATCCCATAGCAATTTCAAAAGGTTTGGCTGTGATTACATGCCATTTTCGTCCCATCGTTCAACAACAAGATGTCTAATAGAAAAGTGGTATTCACTTCTCCTGATATTGACTGTTATGTTAATACTCTTGGCCCAAGACAACAGGGGAATGGAATGGACTGTTACAAAGGTCGCTCGTCAATGTCTGGCTACGGTCTTGGCAGTTGGTTTGCTAAGCTGTTTCGCTCTTCACTACCACTGGCTAGAAAATATCTTGTACCGGCTGCGACAGATTTTGCATCCTCTACACTATACGATTGGGGCTCTGGCAAGGATTTTAAAAAAAGTGCTACGGAAAATCTTAGGTCCAGTGCGCGAACCCTTGGCG
>JAQQPU010017192.1:0-17657 GCA_029168905.1 Artemia sp. Kazakhstan ARC1039 | reverse complement strand
AAAAAAAAAAAAAAAAAAAAAAAAAAAAACACTATAAACATAGGGAAATATCACATATTCAGCTTATCAGCTTATTCACACGTTGCGAAACAATGATTTTTATTCATATTAAGTTTCAACTCCACTCTTTACCTCAACAAGAAAACTTTGTTTTTAACTAGTTAATAAAGGCTAAGAAAAAGAGGGGGTTCGGGTCCCGGAGCTAAATAAAGCTAAAATTTTACCAAACTGTGTTTGGAATAATAACACCTTACTATGACAAATCTGTCACCAGGGGGATGAGAAACTCAAGATCTTTTACACATTAGACACTACCACTGGACTATGATAATACGATTAACAGAACATGAAATGCCACTCAAGCAATTCAGCATTTGTTCAATATACTCATTGCGCCAATCCATGTGTAAAATTATGATAAATGAAACCAAACCAGGCGAATGTGAATGCGAATCCTTAATCTGAAAGTAATTTTTTTCCATGAATAGTATAGATATTTCATAATCTTATTCAAAAGATGTTATTCTTTTTTACAATCATCGTAGCATCCTAAAGGCTAATAATTATTATAAGTAGCAAAATGCACATTGTAGCCCAGTAACACAGAGCTGCGAGCTAAAATTAATGCAGCCCTTTGAATAATACAAGAAAACACTGCTTTCAGGGAAGCAGAATTTTGACACTAGCATGTCTTAACTCTTCTGTTTTCCTCAACAGTAAAATTGACACTAAGAAAAAAAAATAACACATGGCGTCTACCCAAGCTACCAAAAACAAAATATTACTCCAAGCAGTAGTATACCAACTCCTTAAAAATAATAAAATACTAGGTTTAAAAATTTGTGCTGGGGTTTTACTGACCGAATGGCAACAGACTTGGCTCTAAGGGTGTGCCATCGTCTATTAATATCTTCAAGTCTCCTACGAAGCATGGCAGCATCTTCAGGGTTCTTGTCTGGGCCAGTACTTTCCAATGTGGAAAGCAAACGCTGACCAGCAGCCGAAAGACCAGCATGTTCTTCTTTTCTTCCATTTATTTCTGCAGTTAGCTCCTATAATACGAATACAGACATAAATCAAAACATAACTTTTTAATTAAATTTTAATTTCGTTTAATTTCGGCTCTACTCTATCCGAACTTTTTCTTTCAAGTACAGACTGCCTACGAAATGAGTCTTTCTTTTCTTAATATATAAAAAAGTTAAAAAGAGAGTGGCTTGGTTTTTGACATAGCGTTACGGTTGCCAGTGGCTAAGTGTAATCAAAATGGAAAAAGAAAACAATAAAAAAACAAAGAACGAGTAAAAGTCTTTCTAGAACATGCCTCCTGAAAATTTTTTGGGGGAGTACATTCAAATATTAACTGTTTGACTTAAAAAAACATATAGGCCAATGTATCAGAAGAAAAAGTATTGTTTTTCCGAAAAACAACAAGAAAAAAAACTAACAGTAGGGTAAAAAAAAAAAAATGGAAGTTAGACTTCAAGTTAGAAGAAGATAGAATTTGAGTTCGGAAACATCTTTCAAAAGAAAAGAAAAATGCTGACTTTACGCTTCTCGTCAAATGAACAAATACAGTTTCAGCTAGTTTTAATTTTTGTCAATAAAAAAAAACATTATTAAAGAAGGAAGGATTTAAAACCATAGGCAGAGAAAAAAATTTTAAGACATGCTAAAAGATACCTTACATTTTTACCAACAGTACAAACAAACACATTTACATTATACAATAGAAATTTGACAAGGAAGAAACAAATTATTTAACAAAAAGGAAAATTATCCGAATACAGTAAGAAAAAAAAAGCTACAGAGAGCTAAAAATACACATTTTTTACAGTATTGAAACAGCATGAAAAAATTAAAACCATATTGAATTAAAGCATTTCAAGAGTTGGCTATTGACAACAAAACCATCGTATTGTTATTTGGAGATTAGTTTGCAACATTAATAACCAACTTTTATTTAAGTTAAACATTCTTGAAAAAGTCAGCAACAAGAAATGAACCGAGATATGAGGACCTTTTGACCTTATTTCTCGAATATTTAAACAAATCTGAGTGGTTGATGCCTCTCTCAGTTTCTGGAAAGCATTGATAACATTACACTTAAATAAAAAAATGCACGAGATCTTCCGAATAGAAAGAGAGGGTGAACACTAATACTAAAATAGATTTTGTAATTTCTATACATCTCTGGGAGTTAAAAAGGAAAACAACTTCTCTTTCTATAATGAATGCATTTTATAAGCTTTTTAGCTCCGAATTAGGTTGGCACAGTCACTAAATAGGTTCTCATAATTAACTATGGCGCACAGGCGTATATGCAGGGTATAGTGTATCAACTTTTCTTCCTTAAAGCTAATTTTTTTTTTAATAGATTGAAGGTGAGAACGGAAGAATTTCTTCGAAACGCAGCAAAAAGAGCCTTTTCTACAATATCTGCCCCACCCCCCAGAAAAATACTGGGTACATACGCTAATGATTTGGCACTTAAATTGTAAATTAGATTTTACAGCAAATTTTTTTGCTTATAGTCCTTGATGTCATTTTTGTGTTGTTATTTTTTGCTTTCTTTTCTTTTCATTTTAAGTGTTTGTATGACATATTGTTGTTTTTGCTTTTCGTGGGTAATAACATATAGTACTACTACTATTCTATCAAAACCAAAAAAGCCCTAAATTGTGGGGATGTAAAAACTAAAATAAATTTTTCTTTCTTCAAAATTCTTTTCCGTCATATATTAGTGAGGGTTGCTAAGAACAAAATACCTCTTCAAATAGCATCAATGCACGGAGCAGGGTGAAGATGAGAAACACGAACCTTGCATCTTCAATATATTCATTTCTGCCAATTTTTTTGCTCTGCAATGCGTACCATCTGCGACAAAATTTCTCTTTTTGGGTCTGATATTCCTTTGATACATGAGAAACACGAGCCACCATATCAGAGGCTAATGAAAATTCAACATTTTCATATTTAGGAGAATCGTCTCCTGTCGGAAACTTAGGTAAATCCTGTAGCTCTTCGTCAAAAATGCCTATTTCAGGAAGATACTCAGCACTTATATACGGACCTCTAGGCTGATTGGGTATTTCTGGAATACTTAAATTACCCTCTGATACCGAGCGAGAGGAGCAGCAGAATCCATGACATAGAAATTTATTATTGAATCGTCTTCGTCGCTTTGGACAGCACACTTGAAGACACTGATAGTACGCCATCACAAACCAGATGGCCCATTTAATCAAGGGTAAAAAAGAACCTAATATAGAGAAAATAAACCATCACAGTTCTTGAGACACAAGGCACATGGAAAGATCCAATACTGTTGGCAATAGGTTACTAAGTTCATTGTCAAGCACGGTTGAACCTACACATATACTGCAAGATTAAAACCATTCTTCATCTCATTCCAGGTGACAAAGTATCACAGCTCACAGGAATTAGTTCTGTATAGTCACCATTTGGCATGATCACAGACATGGTAAGCAATAGCATAATAAAAACACTATCGTCGTTCTAAGGTTGAACTTTAAAAATGCCAAGAGAAGGAAGGATTAAATTGCACCAAATATATCTAAGCTATAGGATTTTCCAGCACATTACGATCTGATCTAATCGACCATGACTAAACTCCACTTTAATTCATGCATACATACACACAATCATTCCAATCATCCATCCATTTTGATACTGAAAGAAACTAGAGACTTTATGTTCCCCGGGTGATTATTCAGTCTTTCTCCGGGAAAAAAGAAATCCAACGCGGAAACACCTAGACGCCACTACACAAACTATTATTCTGCCTAATTCGCTTATGTAGGTAATAAAAAAAATATTTTATAGTGATTATCAACGCGATAGCCTCAATTTGAAGGAGGGAGATGTCTCCCATAAATCAATTTTTTTCCTAGGGGTCAATATATAGAACAGATGGTCGCTGAAAATTTAGAAGACTCATTCCATACGAAATCAATTCTAGTGCCAAAAATCCTGAGAAGATAACCTGACACCCCGTCTGTTTCCCATGTCCAAATTACAAAATAACCATTTTAATCAGAATAGCAGAAAGGTCCACAATATATCCTAAGGCCGACATGATAGGTGTGTACCCTAAGGAAAGAACCCCAAATTATGCAAACAGCCTATATAAAACAGAACCTTCAAAAGCCATAATTTAACAAAAAGCGGATATATAACAATTTTCTGAAATCAGAATGAGCCATTTTATAAATAAAGCTTTATTATTTTTTATATATTATTTATATTTATTTATTATATTTTAACAAAAAAGCGGATATATAACAATTTACTGAAATCAGAATGATTCTAGGATTTTCTATAACTGCGGCTGAAGGGTCCAAAACCAGGCCCTTGATCCCATGGCTTTCACCCCCCTCCCTTACGCTTATTTTTATTTTTTCAGCAAAAACGGAATTTGGGGCCTCACAACTTAGCTACTACAAATCTATATCCTATGTTTTGAGATTTTCTATGAACTTGCTGGTTACAAACCTAAGGCAGTATAGACGTCCAAAATCATAGCATATTAGTTATAATTTCTATAATGGTGAATATGTCAACCTTATTGATATCGGAGTCATGGAAAGATTCTTAATCTGCACGATAAGAGAACATTAGGCTCAGTTTTTGAACCTATCCCCTTCCTTGTCTCTCACTTTGCACATACAGAGATTTTAAACCTCTTCCGGCTCAAGATAATTCAGGGATCATATGTGAAATGTTCCTTATTGATTAAATGTTACTAATAAAGACCTTTGAGACTGCAATATGATTGTCCTAAATCAGAAAACACTAAATGCCCGTTTAAAAAATGAGGTTTAGTTTCCACTGAAACTGGTCTATAGAGGGGTCGGGGCTCTTCTATATAAAGGTCTGGTTTCTGTATCCAGTTGTATGTAATCATTCAACCAAAAGCTATGTCAATCTCTCAAAACTTCTAAAATAGTATGTCCAAAGACTAATTTTTTAAAGAAAATGATGACATTACTGTGGAAAATGGTGACATTTTTGCTCCTCAAAGACAGTCAAGTATCTACGTTTTTCAATACTAAGCCCCGTTTTAGCAGAAAACTAGTCCGGTGAGCCATGTTCTGCTTTTAGGGAGTGAAGTTAAATTAGCTTTACAACTGTCTTGGCCCCATAGCCAAATATCTGCTACGAGAAAGAAATAAAAAATGAAAATTGAAAAATAAGCACTTTGCATATCTTGAACAATGTTAACAGCTTTCCAACTAAAAAAAAGTTATCTATTCAACAACACAATATAGTTTTAAAAAACAAAAGGTGCTCTACATTTTTTAGCTGAAGGAGACAGAGCACATTTTGGTCCTCTAATCATACAGGTTGGAAGTCTTTGCAAGTTTCGAGTAAAAACAAGGTGCAACATGGCTAACTTTCTGCTGAAAAGTCAAGTGTAGGAGAGGGATGCTGGGGGTGGGGGCTAGAAGTCCACTTGGTCCTCTAATCATACAGATTGAAAACTCTCACGATCTAAAATTCTTTTGGTCGGGGATTCAGCTACATATCTATCAATTTCAAGCGAATCCAGGAATTTTCTTGCGAAAGTTAGATAGGGGTCGGAATTTTTTACGCCACTGAAAAACCGTTCTTTCCTTCCCTATGGCTCGATACTATCGCCTCATTGATTCCAATCAGATTTGAGTACTTTCGCACCAATCTCACAAAAGGACCGTACAGCTCTGAAAATCATCATTCTCATTTTCCGTTAGCCCAAGATATCTTCCCCATAGGAGCATAAGTCCCGAGGCGTTCCCTAAAAAAACCACGAATCTTTCTGCTGAAAATTCGGCGGTGCGTAGATGTGTTGGGTGGGATAAGGGCCTGCCCAGGCATTAAGTTTGAAAATCTTGATGCTTCAATACTACACCCAATTGGTGCTTCGAATCCTTGATGAAAATTCCATACACGATTCTGGTTCAAAAAAGGTTCAATGTGCCAACCTTTCTGTAAAAATAGAAAATTGCAGTGAGAGGGCGAGGGGTCGAATCCTTTGTTCTCTAACCATACAGAATCAAAATCTTTGCACAATTCCAGTTCAAGCAAGGGGCAATATTCCTACATTTCTGCTAAAACCTTGATGGGGGGGGGGGGGGAACAGGGTATTGGAAAGGCCATGAGCCCACTTTATGTCTCTAATAGCATAAATAGATAGTTCTTGCCTTTTTCCACTTAAAAAAAATGCAACCTGCCTACCTTTATGTTAAAAACTTGCCGGGGAGAGGGGTGTACTCCTAACCTCCATTAATTTAATGGAATGTATCTTAACTAAGCATACAATATGGGTGCTGAGTGGTAACAAATCTGCTATTACTGAAAAAATATTTCGAATTAAAAAATAAAACAAATTATATTCATGTGTTTACCTGGACAATGTTTGGAAGGGTTGGGAGCAGGATCGGATCCAAAATTTTGTTGGGGGGAAGGGAGTCACAAAAAAATTGTCCGCGGTGGGGAGTTTACCAAAATATTGAAGAAGAAGGGGTTTGGCGCCTTTAGAATTTGTCTAACTGTCTCAAATGAGGGTTCTTCCTTGACCTTTATTGTACAGACTCATTCACGAGCCCAAGAAACATTTTCTAGTTGTTTTTGTTTCTTTTTTTAAGGAGAAGTGTTTTTTTTAAACATACGTTTTAAAGAGCGACTTACAAGACGATAAAATATTTCGAAGGATGGGGGGGGGGTTCAAACCGGATAGCCTAGTTGAACTTGGCGGTTATCATCCAAAAATTTATCACTGTTTAGACTAAAGTTAATATTTGTATCAGTATTTCGAAAATGATCATCCCCTGAGAAAAGTGCACCAAATGAAGAACTATATGTATTAAATAGCCCCTCTTTATTCATCTTAAGTTGCTATTAGAGAAAGTTAGAAGATTTGAGCAAAACGTGACTTTTGGAGGTTTCAGGCACAAGGCAGAAAGATCCACTCGCGTCCCCAACCCCAAATAAAAAAAAGTTTATTTGGCCAAATAATAAAAGCCATTGACCTCTTCCTAATAGCTTGTACATAATTACCACAGTTCATATAATTATCCAGTAAGCTTATCGCAGATCATTTCTGGTCTTCGTTCTCGGTGCGAACAAAAAGCTCCTCCCACTTCTTCGTGCAGTTATTAATAGCGGGTTTCCACTTGTTTCCGATTGTTTCGCGTAAAGTGCATTATTCGTAATAGCAGGTTTCCACTTGTTTCCGATTGTTTCGCGTCTGACTTGTCTACCCGTGAAAAGATCTGACGCCGCTTATGTTTCTACGTTCTCTGGAGCACTCGCACCCCGGTCCGGGTTTTTATAACGGGTGAGATAGGGAATGATCATACTGGCTAATTATATGAACTGTGATAACTACATAGTACAGTACATGTGTTGGTTAAGCTCAAAGGAATGAACTCGGTTAAATAAAACTCGGAAGTACTTTTTTTTTAATAATAGTCTTTCAACTTGTACGAAATGCATATACGCCGTGGCACTATAGTTTTTGAAAATGGAAGGTCATATAGATAGCTTTCTGATGGTTCTAAATGTCATATCGGGATTTTGGCTTGATAGCATTTTCGACTCTTCCGACCAATTTTGGAGTTTTCCGCCACAAATGACAGGAATATTGACACCATTTTTATTCCTCACACAGGGATTCGACTGAAGTTACGCAAAAAGTAGTTTTATTATAACCAGAAGGCTACGGTGTGGCTAGACCAAAAAAAAAAAAAAAATGCAATTCCAAAAATGCAAGTTCTGAAAATGCAATTCCTGTATTTGAGTAGAATTTTAAGCCATATCAATGGGTTTTTTTTCCACTGGGATTGAGCATAGTTGTGAAGATGAAAAAATTTTTCTTGTACTTCATTTAAGGAGCAGATCTGTTTTGCAAGGTTTCATTTCATAACACAAAGATTTTTAAAGGTCATAAAAGGTCACTGCCTTCATGTGGGAGAAGAAGTGGAGGTATGTACTTCAAAATACCTTCCCGGGAGATACTTCAGTCTGTAGAGCCATCCCTGAAAGTTTCTTTTTCCTAATCTAACCCCTTTCTAAGATAACAAAAAGTAGGTAAACTAGAATTTTTTAAAATCTTTAAACGCTAAACAAATACAATAATAAGTTCTAAAAAGGGCTAATAACACTATAGGATGAGAATAAATGCACATTTATAAGCGAAGCTTGAATCATTAAATTTGTCCCTCCATCACGTTCAAATAATTACTTTCAGTGATTGGGATCATGTAAACTGGCTGCTTCTCTGTCTTTTCTAATCGTATCCGCCATCTGAATTTAGCACCGAAAGTTTAAACATAGGTGTCGTGTATGTCAATATTTCTTTTAGAATGTTGGGAAGAATTATTTCCTTTGGAGATGTTTGGAGCCCTTCCGAGTTTCATAATATGAGCTAGGTTGTAAAACAATAATGAATACTGATTTTGCAGCTCCATATAGTCTTAACCTCTTCTGATGAACAGTACTCTCCCCCAGACAAACTTAAACTGTAGTAGGGAAAGTATAAAAACCAAACAATACAAACGATTCTTACATATTTATAAAACACACAATTGTCGTCAATTTATTCTTATTCTAAATTTCTTCCCAAAGACTTTTCTTTTATTTTATGTTTTTTAGCTATCATGATTCTTATTCGTTTAACGGTAATTTCCTTCTTTTATATTCCTAACCATCTCGTACTTCGGCCTCCATCTTTGAGAATATTTATTTTGCGTCATTTCTTCGTTCATAGTTTCTGTTTTATGTGAATTCTTATTTCTTAGCAAAACTGTTAATTGATCCCAGTATTTTAAGGTTCCCAGACAATTTGTTGAATGGGTAAACTTCAACTTGGAGTCCAAGCAAGAGGAACAAAGTTTATTTAACATTCATTGAGCTTCCCGAGACGATTCTAGGTAAAGCTGATGCTACATAGCGTAATATCCTAGAGACTTTAGTTTGCAGTCAAGCCAGCTCAGCAACAGCGTCTGGGGAAATCGGGTAGCTCGTCTCGAGCGCTCTTCTAAAAAATTCCGAGTGTACAATCTTTATCAACAGGGAAAATTTTTAACATATTGGAAACTGTTGATTTCCACATGTCATACAAACGTAGAAGTTCTGTAACTCACAAGAGATGACAAAACAGCAATGTATTATTGCGCTCATCTGAGAGAGTTCAAGAAATAAATGGAAAATGAAGATGCTACAAATAATTTTCCTTTGGTTAGGGAGTTTAAATGGGAAATGCTATAATTACTATAGTAAAAAAACTATACAAAGAAAAGCAAACTATGAGGGGTGAAACATAGAAGTCAGGAGTGATGTAAAAAAACAACAAAACAACAGATATGCGTTAAAAAACCAAAAAGCATACTTTAATATCCGGAAAAATTAGGAAAAGTTTCGACAGTACATTCTCAAAGTTTAAAAATATTGCAATATCAACAACGATTGCAAGTAATGTCATCACTATTAGCATTCTTGAAATTATAAGGATAATGTTTCTTGCGGAGAGTTTCTGGCGTCTTAATTTTCTGCAGTGGTACGGCCTTAACGCCTCAACAAAAAACAACAATTTTGAAAATATTCAATATCTGAGATTCCGCTTAACCTTTTACCCAATCAAATTTTAAGAATTTGCATTGATTTTTTTTACGTCGAAAAGCATGTTTTTCCTTGCAATTCCTTGAACAAACAAAAATTGTACGGTCTCGATGCCTCAACGCAAGACGACAATTTTGTGAACATTCAATAGATTCCCCTTTACCCTTTTACCCAATCAAATTTTCGAAATTTTCTTTGAAGTTTTTTTTAACGTTAAAAAGTATGTTTTTCCTTGGAATTTCTTGAACGGACAAAAATGCTAATTTTAAGCAAGTTTAGATTATTATTATAGAAGATAGTTTTATAGTTCTGGCTGAATGAACGGACATATCTGAATATAATGAATCCAATGATATAAGTGTCCTGTACTTCAGGTACAAGTAACAGGTACAGACTGTCACAGAATCTCACGTTTCACAGGGGACATAAACCATAATCAGCGTTGTTTTTTCGACTATCAAGGACTTCTGCAAACGAGTGTGTAAGTATGTTTTACCAACAATATCAATAGCTGAAGAAGGAAATTATGGCCAAATATTAAAAGATTGATTTTTAGGAACATATAAGCATAATTCTTTACAAACTGAAACATATCTGGCCAGAAGAATGCTTGCAATGTAACGTTTTTCGGGCCAAAATTGATGGTTTAAACCGCAAAAACAGAAACTGCCACTTTGATTGAGAAACTGTCACATCAGTTGTTACTTAAAAGATAATAAAATATTGGTTTAATTCAACCATCTCTCGATAATCTACGATCATTTGTTCGACATGATTACCAGTCTACCATTGAAAAAACAAAAAAAAGGAAGAGAAGGCACATCTATGCCATTTTTTACAGATAGGAGCTTGAATCATCTTCTCTAAAATTCTCGAATATATTGAATTTAGCTGTGAAACTTTACACAAAATCACACTCCTTTTTTAGCATGCTTTCTTCATTTTTTCTTTAATCATACACGTTTCCTTATTCTTATGACTTTCAACGAGTACATTTAATGAATTTTAAATACTTGGAATCAGCATGAAGAAATATACCGGTTTTAATTGACAAGATATGTTCTTTATTTACCGTTGATTACAACGACTAGTTTTAATTTATGAGCTAATATGCTCTCTCATTTGACTATCTAACATTTTAAACTATTGCTTTAATTTCATAATTATATGTAAACTTGTGTCGAGTTTGGCCTCAACGCAAAATAGCGAACGATAAACTCCGCTTGTACTGGAATTTCTTTTAATGACTTCCATCAATAATGTCGTCATAAAACAAATTGAGCTGTTATAGGCCAAGATTGCTCCTAATAAAAAGAAAAAGCAGCTTATAACTAGGACCAATAACAATCAGCAATGCTACGAAAAAGACTACAGCCTTTCAAGATTTTATCTCAATCACTCTTGGTTTTTTCTTCTTTTGTTTGAACTTGAAAATGAGTTTCTCCTGTTCATCTTGTATTTGCTGTCTGAAACTGTCTATTACTATTAAGTAATTACAAGGAAATGCAATTACAAAAAGATTTATTTTGCTTTTAAATATGTTTGCTTCTTGTTCAGAGACTCGAAACAATTGTGCAACAGACTCTAGACTACATTAATGGCTGCTGGTGTAAAATTTAATATTAAATAACTAGATTTGTACTGCAGCAACCTTTGGTCGAATTTACTGACAAAACTATTGAGGAAGCAGCACTGAGTTCGTTCCTTCACCATCGATTGAATGACTTTTTCCCCCCCCCCCCCCCACCCCAAAAGTATAAGTATCAATTAAGGCTGTGAAGTGGAGGCCATGGGTAAAATTGCTGAAGATGTTAAAGATACAATCAGACGGCAAAATAATAAAATATTGTTCTAGCATGTTAATAAATTGAGAGAGAAAAGCCAATCTGGACTTGTCATAGTTAAAAATTAAATAACAATAAAAAAAGTTTTTTCAACTGAAAGTATGAAGCAAAATTAAAATTTGAAAAGAACAGAAATTATTACATATATGAAGGGGTCGCCCCCTCCTCAATACCTCGTCCTTTACGCTAAAGTCTGATTTTTTTTTTCCCCATTTATTTAAGAACGACTCCTGAATCATAAAGGCAGTTTAATAACAATAATACGCTCTTTTAAAAATTCTGAAAAAAACTTTAGCGGAAAGAGCAAGGTATTGAGGAGATGGCGACCCTCCTCATGTACTTAATAATTTCTGTTCGTTTTAAGTTTTAGTGTTTCTCCTTACTTTCAGTTGACGAAACTTGCTTTTTTATTTGATTTCTGACCGTTTTTTAAATAATAATAGGAAATCCAATTCCCCTCCATGGAAAATTACTTCCACACGAAAAATTCCATCATGTAAAAATCCTCCTACGTCCCTCCACCAGAAAAATCCCCCTGAAAAACGTCTGTGTACTTTTCAATAACCAATACTATATATAAACAATGGGCAAAGTTCATAGCTTGCAACCTTCCCCCCGGGGGCTGTGGAGGGTCAAGTCATCCTCAAAGACATAGTTATTAGATTTTTCGACTATGATAAAGAATGGCTATCTAAAAAAATTATCGGGCGACTTTGGAGAAAAAATGAGCGTGGGAGGGGAACTAGCTGCCCTCCAATATTTTTTGTCATTTAAAAAGGCCACTAGAATTTTTGATTTCCGATCAGATGAGCCCTCTCCTGATCTTCTACGATCACTGGTTATATACGATCACCCCTGACAAAAACAAAATCAAATAAACACGCATCCGTGATCTTTCTTCCGGCAAAAAGGGCGAAATTCCACATGTTTGTATATAGGAGCTTGAAAACTTTACAGTAGGGCTCTCTGGTAAGCTGAATATGATGGTGTCATTTTCATTAAGATCACTTGATGTGTTGGGCGTGTTTCCCACTTTTTTAAAAATTGGGCAAATTTTCTCAGACTCGTAACTTTTGATGGGTAACATTGAATTCGATGAATTTCACATATTTTGAATAAGAATCAAAATTCGATTTTTCTGATGTATATATTGTTATGAAGACTGTGTTTCTTAGAGTTTTGGTTACTATTGAGCCGCATCACTCCTTACGTGGTTCGCGGTTACAGTTCGTGGAACGAACTGTTTGATAGGAACGGGGTCATAATTAGTGACAAGGAAAGAATTAAAGGGAGATAGGCACAATATTTTGAGAATGTGGTAAATCGTGAAAGAGTTACAGGAAAAAACAGAGAAAGCGTGAAAAAAATTGAGACACTTTGGATGTGAAGGAATATTTATTTTGTTAGGAAGAATTAGTGTCAGTACTAAAAGGCCACAGATGCCGACAGTGGGGTAAATGAGTTTTTTTTTTAGTATAGTTGCTGTGAAGTTAGAGATAAATTACTGAAGATCATGAACATGATTTTTGAAAAAGTGGAAGTACCTAGGGATTTTGGAAAAACTTTAATTAAACCCCTCTATGAGCAAGGCGATAAGAGTAAGTGTGGTAATTATAGAGCCATTAGATTGGTTTCTGTAGAATGCAAATTCTTAGTGTGGTGACACCTTTTTGACTTGCAGATGCTGTAGAATAAGTTTTAAGACAAGAACAGTGTGGATTTAGGAAGGGGAGAGGAAGCGTCAACCAAATTTTCTCTCTTAGATAAATAACTGAAAAGTGCCTGAGTAATCAAACCCCTTCAGTCCTCACTTTTAAAAATTATGAGCAAGCGTCTGAAAACCTGTAATAAGTACAACTTTTGACTTTCTGAAGGATTCACGCATCCCAAGACCACTCACCAGTCTGCCACTGCCCAACTTTGATACTCCAATGATGACGATTGAAAATACTTCAATGATCCCGTTAAATCAAGATGAACATGCCTACCTTTGAGCTAAAACTTGGCAATTGGAGGACCGGACGGCATAGAAAAGAATCTTGCCCACTTTGCTTCTCCAGTTATCAGGTGTGAAAATCTTAACAAAACTCTGATTCAAACAAGGGGCAACGTGCCTGAATTTCCATTAAGAAACTGGCAATTATAAAAACGGGGGATGTTCGAGGGTCCAAACAATTGATATCTACAATAACATAGATTGAAAATCCTTGCATGATTTGACTTCAAACAAGGTAAAATGTACATTTCTTTCTACTGGTAAGAAAAGAATCGGAGGAGGGCGGGGGAAGGGGTGTTGGAGCCGTCACAGGGCCACTCTGGGCTTCCAAATAATACTAACTGGAAGTCTTTGCACGATTTCGGCTAAAAAAAGGAGCAAATGCTTTAGATTTCGCTAAAAGATTGGTGTTGAGGCGTGTGGGGGAGGTGGGAGAGGGGCGTTAATGAGGTCAATGGCCTATTTTGATCCTCCATTCATATAAACTGAAAATCATTGGAAAATTCTGCTTCAAACAAGGCAAAATATGCCTACCTTTCTGCTAAAAAGTTGACACTGGGATGGGCGTGGAGGGAGGGGGCGTTGGGTGTGATCCTGGGACATTTGGTCCGATTTTTACCACTAGTTTGTTTTTGGCACAAATGGCATTTTAGCTTTTTTTAAAAAGCAAAATCATTATGAATTTTTCTTTTTCAGTGTATGCCACAACAAAAAGGTGTTAGCCCATCAAAATTTTTAAGTGGTCCATCTCATGAGTAAAATTTTATATAAAAACTGACGCAGGACATTTTTTTCAGCTGTTCAAGGAGTACCGACTAGCGTCAAATAGAAGATTACATCTCTGTTAGTTCAAAATTGGTTTTCTTACCATAAGACAACTTGTTAATATCACTGCTAAGAAAGGAGCAAAGAGAAAACCCAATTTCTTTAGCAATGAGAGAAAAATTGAACCTCAAAAAGCTCATGCGATTCTATTTCTCTAACTCAGTCTCAAATACAGTAAATAGGATCATGACAAAAATGGCTTGTAAAGTAGATGGCAGCATGTTCGGACTTGTGAAAAAGTGCTCCTTTTTGAACGTCTAAATTTTTCTATTCATCATTTTAAGAAAATATTTCATCAACAGGTCAGGAAGCTGTAACCTTTTTGAAACCCATTTAAATTTTATTATAATTTCAATTTGAAACTGGCCACTGCTTGTTAGCTTGAATGCAGCTCTCAGCTCGAAAACAGAAACATGGCTCGCAAAAACAAAAGCTTGGCAAAATAAATTCAGAGAGTCTTCACTGACATGGTTTATAAAACCCACCTTCAATTTAGACACTGTTGACTCTGGCACAAGGACAAGCAAAAACCATTCTTTTTGGTCCAGGTCAATATTATGTGCAGATTTTGACAATGTTACATTATATTCATCCACCATGCCGGAGGTCTAATATTTCCGTAAGAACCGTAAAGGTTTGAGACTTGCCACTTTCCCACAATAGACTGATATTGTCAAAAAAAAAAAAAAAAAAAAAAAAACATGGCGAAATTAAAGTGTTTCTCCCGCAGAACAACTACTTCTGCAGTTAAAACATGATGTTTTCCGACAACCATCTATCGTACCACGTGTTTTTAAGTGATTCCAATTATATTTGCTAGAAATTCCTGGAGGTCTGTTTTAGGGTTCTAAAGAAAGGATAGTTGTATACCTTCAATGGCATACCTTCAATAGCATCAAAAATTACCATTTGTTTCATTTCTTCTGCTGAGTGAACCAAAAGAACAGGCTCCTTCCAAGTAATTCATTTTTACTTTTGTATAGTTGAATGTTTAAGATTTTCCCCCCCTATTAGAATTGATTTGCAAACAGAAAATCAAATCTAAAGTGGGTTGATAATTTGTTCGGCAGAAGGAGGGAAAAATTGCAGTGGCACAGCTAATAGGGACCTTAATCACTTGAACTTCTACATTTTCATCTGTCTTCAAACCTCTTAAAATACACAAAATAACCCAATGAGAATACTTCTTGATATTGATTATATTTCATCAGTTAAACATCTTTACGAAACTTGCAGGATTTTTTCTTTGGACCAACTACGTTAATTCCTATTTCTATAGCGTGTTTCAGCATCCGTAGTACTGTGCCAAAATTCTGGAACTCAACTCCAGCTAGAATCCGGGAGCATTCTGCTAAACGTTCGTTTCAGAGGTTGCTTAAAACTTCTCTGGAATTCAAATCTGCCGGGCAATGGCTCAATTTTTTTTTGTAGTGTCTAGGCATATGCACGGTTTTTTGGGAATTGTATGTATATTAAATAAAGGTTCAAATAGGGATAAAATCCTTTTAATAGACAGTGATGATAATAACAGTGATAGAAATTCACAAAAATACCAGATATTTCGGTCACATATGCAGTGACCGTCATCAGTAGTAAAACTAAATTAAAACAATTTAAAACAAAAGTTTATATACAAAATCAAATAAAACTACATATCGTTTAATTCACTAATTCTTTTCAAAGCAAAGGCGGAAGCTAGCCTCTTTGACCTTCTTGGATTCGGTTCATTAGCGTTCAGTGATATAACACTTGGACAGAGGTCAACTACATTGGGTGAATTGAACTTTACTTTGTCAGATTTTAATAAATTATCGGAGATAGAATTTAGCCCAAATTCACCCGTGTCCAGATTCAAAGCAATGTTCTTGAATAAGATTTTTTTATTTCAAGAGTTTCACGAAAATTTTGCTTTAAACCTGAAACTCTTGAAAAAAAAAAAAATCTTATTCAAGAACATTGCTTTGAACTTTTATTTATCGTCATAGAAAGGCAGTGTGGTCTCCGAAATTATCTATATATGTATATTTGTGCTTAAATAAAAATGTTATAGCTATAATTCTAAAAATTAACAGCAGGAGGGGGAGGAATATCCAGATGACAGAAAGGTATATATATATATATTTATGTTATGCACTAGAATAATGCGCATCTTATATGGTTACTTTTAAAATGAAGGTACCTGTTTAACACTTTTTTGAAAATGAATCAGAAAAAAAAAACAGCTTCTCTAGTGAATTGTTTCTCAGCTCACAGATTTTTTTTTCCCGTCTCACTGATGAGGGGTCACTGTCGGTCAGAAAAAGGGGGACACTTATGCATAAGAGAAACATTCATTTAAAATATTGCACATTTTGATTAAATGCAGGCTACTCATCTATAGACATAGAAAAATAAAATCCAAAAGAATGAATAAGCATGCCTCAATAAAAAACTAATAAGATAATTAGACTTTGTTGATAAACAAATTATTAGCCTCAAACTACACTTTATTACAAAGAGATACTGAACGGAATTTCATGACTGTTTATGCATTGTGGGGGGGGGGGGGGTCTTGATACTAAAAGCTAAGAAAAAATGCTCTGGTGAGGTCACCCACTGGACGTTACTATATTTTTCCTTGGAGGGAGTGATCTTAGCCTATCAAGCCACTCCTTGCAACACAATAAGGTAGATGCGTTATTTTATATGCTTAACGTTGTGTCTTAATGGCGACTTTTTAGTAATAAAATTTTAATAATCGAAATTCCTACTCTAAAGACAATCATAATAACAATCAACATACAGTAAAATTGATAGTATAACTGGTATTGATAATTTCAATAATAAAATGTGTAGTAGTATTTTATCAGCTTAACAGCGATTGTAATAATGTTGCACCTTAAGATTAGTGACAAAAGCGAAAGCTGAGAAAAACTTAATATACCACTGGTTTAGGAAATTAATATCTTTCAGTTATAACGAAACTATACGACAAGAAAACCTCCATTATCAGCAGTCCATGATACCATCACAGGGAAATTAATGACTTTCTTTGGTCTTTAAGAAACAGAAAGGTGTAGTAAAAAACTAAAACTTTTCACCTCAAAGAGCGTGCTAGGAAGTTACTTTCAAGATGAATTTTCTCTTTTGATTCCACGGTTCAGCGTGCTTTATCAATTTCTGAAAACAAGGCCCATGAGAGAATTTCCGTGATTTCTTTTCCACTTCTAGCGGTCATGAACGACTCCATAAACAGAGCTTTTGGTCCCGACCGATAACAGAATTCCAGCTTCTTAAAGTGATAAGATTCTTACAGAAATTTAGAATGTAATAAAACTACGGAGGAATTCCTTATCCATAGAAAAGAGCGCATTATCATAGTTCACAAGTAG
>JAQQPU010017191.1:0-18973 GCA_029168905.1 Artemia sp. Kazakhstan ARC1039 | reverse complement strand
TTTAGCGTAAAGAGCGAGGCGTTGAGGAGGGGACAGCCCCTTTCATATACGGAATAATTTCTGTTCGTTTTAAGTTTTAATGTCGCTCCTTACTTTCAGTTTAAAAAACTGTTTTTTTTATTTAATAACAATAAAACTCCGATCCTTTATTATTATTAGTGAAAAAAGTTTTTTGTTTTCGCTATTGTCCACTGTCTTATGATCAACTGTTTTGTTTTATTTCAGAATTATTTTTTTCTTTGTATTGTGAGTGAAAAGCTATTGAAATTAACGAATTATATTTATTTATTTATTAATACGTTTGAACGTGGCAGAAACAGACGAAAATGTAATTCTCTCCTAAAAACTTCACAATTTTGCGACTTCCAAATAGAAAATCTATTCTAGAAAATTGCGGTTTTTAGGTATAAATAGACGCAAAATGGAACCAAAGGAACATAAAAATTATTTTATTTTAATGTCCATGGTATTTTCATAGCCTTTAGAATTGTTAGAAGATTTCACCAACAGTTATCTCGCAAAAACAAAATCGTTACGAACAATTTTGTTTTAGAACAGCGGAAACAATCCTTGCATATTTGCGAATGCTGGACAATATTCCGCTTTTCATACGAACTCTGCTGGACTATCTGGGTTGCTAATACTGTCAGTTCCTATATGGCTACAATTGCCCAAATTTGCGTGCTACAAAGCTATTTTTGGTGCTACAATGACAAAATTATAGGTCATTTTTTTAGTCTTCATAAATGTAAAGGAATAAGCTGATCAGAGTGCTAAATGGGAAAGTACGCGCACACGCAAATTCCGTATTTAAATATATTGATATTATTGTCATGCATAAAGGCAAGGCCATATCCGGGGGTTACAAGGACCCCTCCCCCCCCCCCGAAATATTTGTCTGACTCGTAAAAACGTAACAAAAATGAATATAGAAAAGATTTTGGTATGTTTTTTTTAAGTTTTGTTTAGTAAACACCCCAGAAAAAATCCTTTTGCAACCCCCTCCTCCCTCGAGAAAAATCCTAGATACTGCCCTGCATAAAGAAATACATTTTGATGTGAAGTAATTGCATTTTATATGTTTATATTTTCAATTTGGTCATATAACAGAAAAGCACTATATTCAATGTAGCATGTGCTACAATACAACACATGACGAAATAGTGCTAAAATAGCACTTTCGCGCGACAGGTGGCATATCTGATATTTATACAGAATAAAAAGTAACTAAATTAATTCGGAGTATTGCCAGTAAACCTGTGTGTCGATATAATGATCATTACTTTCTGCTGTTATTAAAAGGTGAATAATTAGTTAAAACAAAAATAAATTACCACCATGACTTTTGAAATCTTTTGAAATATTGTATGGTAGTTGTCAAACAACTACCGAAAAGTAATACGCCCAAAAAATATTTGGGTGGTAATTATTAGCCTGACAAAAATTAATAATGAGATGAATCTAAACCCTATGTAATTATGCAAAAAAATTTCAAGCGCAGGACAGAAAGACTGCTTGGAATCTTCAAAAAATACTGGGGGGGGGGGGGTAAACAGTTTTTCAGTGGGAAAAGGCTTGGAAAAGGGTTCCTCTTTGCTAGAGGGGCTTCAAACCTATATTTTTTCCAACTTTTAAAACATTTAGACCTTTCCTATGTTTTTGGATGAATTTGGATTACCTAGCAACGTCAAAGATGCATTATATGCAAATACAGACACGCTTACATAATATGGAATCAGGGGCGGATCCAGGATTTTTTTAGGGGGGGGAGGGCAAAATAAGTTGATCCGGTAAGCTGGCGTTAGGAGCAAGTTTAATTAACGCAAATTTGCGTTAATTAAGTAAATTACACAGCTTTAGAATATGTTAGGGGGTGCGCGCACCCCCCTCGCCCCCTCCCTGGATCCACCACTGTATGGAATAAGCAACCCCCAGAAAACTTTGCAACTTTTTGTTTAAACAGGGACGGAGAGGTTTTTTATTACTAAAGGTGAAATTATTAACTTCTTATTTAACTATTCGTGTCATATTTTTGGAGTTACCTTTTGCAAAAGGAAATTCTGCAACTAAAAATTACTAAAAAAAAATAATACAAGTACCAACAAATATATACTTGGAATATCCGAAAAGCAGCGGTATGGCAATACTCAAACGAAATTGGATTGAATTAAACGAATTTTTACGACAAAAAGAACATAAAAGACAACATTGTCTTCTCCCGTTCATATCACATATAATAAATCCCTACTAGAAGTTCATAACAATTTTAATGAAATTTGTCTGTTTCATTTTTCATTCAAGCCATATATAGATTAATAATCATAGGAGTGACAGATATTTATAAATAACCTTTTGTTTCTTTCATTATTTCTTAAATTACAGCGATTTTTCCTTTGAAGTTCCCAAATTGCTGAATTTCTTCTGTAACAAGATTCGCAAGTATTATTTACTTTAAATCCGTGCAATTATTTGACTAGATTCTATTAGTTTTTCATTGCTAGCCATGTAGAAGTATGTAAAACAACAATTCCTTTTGAAGTGGCCAAATTATTGGATTTCTTCTTTGGCAAAACTGCAGCAGCTAATTTTGGCAAGAACTATTTTTGACATCTGTATAATTATTTTGCATCATTTAGTTATCTGATAATGATGTCCATATGGGAATGTGTTAAGTTAGATATTAATTTTCTTAAAGTTACCGAACTGTCAAATTTCTTCTCTAGCAAAATTTTAATTGCTTTTTTGTTTTTAGTAACGATCGTCCATTCGATGCCCATTTGACTGCCTGTTTTAGTTCGTTTTTACAACCCTTGTGAAAACATGCAACATTTCAATAAAATTTCTCATTTCCAAGATAATTTCAAAATATGCCTGGAAATTGAATTTCTAAAAACTTGAGAAAATATTTCTTCTGAATTTATTTTTCCTGAGATTAATCGTTATGAAAACCTAAGTTCATCAATGATGGGAAAAATTAAAGATTACACAGGAATTAAACAAGCGTAGAGGTATCAGACACTAGTAAAATAAGGGGTGTGGGGCAGGGGGTGGTTTCGGTCCCACTCCCCCTATCCAATTCTCAACTAAATTCTCAAACTAATTTTTTTTTTTATGAGCACCCCTTCCTCTCCCTCCAAGAACAATTCCTACGCACGTGCCTGATTAAGATATATAGTATAAATCTTTCATCTAAGACAGTGGCTTCAGTTGAGGGGGGGGGGGGCGATATGTGCCATCACATATTTTTTGGCCCCCAAGCTTCCCCCTATATTTTCAAAAATACGTGTTCTTGGTGGTAGATGTGGTTGAAAAGTGCCTTTTTTCTGGTATTTTAATAGAAAAATTTAAAAAATGACAAATTTGCAGAAGAACAAATTTGACTTTCCGAAGTGCATCCCCTCCCTCTAAATTTCATTTGGTAGGGAGGGACCAAATGAAAAACTGTTTTGAAAAAAAACATGAAAAGCAGGAAAATCAAGAATATATAGGAAATTATATGTAGGAAATTAGCGGAGAAATTAAACAATGTAGGAAATTAGCGAAGAAATTAAATAATGTAGGAAATTAGCGAGGAAAGGTCAAAAACCTTAAGGCTTCGGGAGAGGGACGGTCCCGAAAACCTCCCCGTGTGAGTACGCTATATAACTATAGCTGATTTCAAAGAATGAGATGTTTCAAACTATCATGTCACTGCAGCGGCGCTGTCAAGGCTATATTTTACCATTTCTGCGATAAGCGCTAAAAACCATTCGTTAAGCTGTTCTCAAAGAGAGGATCGAAAGATTAATTTTTTTTTTTTTTAGTCATATTTTGATCTTCCTCTACATTTATTTTGCTGGTCTTTCTTTTGAGGATAGCTTAGCAAATGAATATGGGCAATTATCTTGAGTAGAGTGAAAATTTCAGATGCGCCCTTTAGGCAGTGGCATCGATCCACGAATATGAAAGGGTGGAATGTATTTTTCAAACTCTACTGGAAGGAGAAATGTGTGTTGTCTTCTAATTTTTTTCTATGAAAATACAAAAAAAAATCAAAATAAAGGTATTATTCGATATATAGGGGGGAATCTTGGATGGACAAATACCCCCTCCTCAATACCCTACTGCCTTTAGGCGTGAAAATAAAGATATGTAAACAGTAAAAACGAGAAAAAAGGTTGCCGAGTAAATAATAGGAATTACTCATGTGCGATCTATGTTTCTTATCTTAATTATAGGACTAAAATTGGCAAAAAAAAATCAATTTTTCAGTATTTTCACGACCTTTTATAGGCTAGTACAGAAAAATCTGGGTTTCATATTAACCCTGTTCTAACTAATAAACATTAAAATTAACTGACGTCATTTTTGGCATTTTATACAAGTAAAGAAGGTATTAAAAGCCAAATTGAACTATTTTTCCCTTAAGAACTGCTTAAGAGACTCAAGAAATGTAAGAGACGTAAGTTCTGCGTCTTTTCGTCCTGAGGTCAAAAGACCTATTTCAAGATACGTATATTTTGGGTCTTAAACATCTTATTTTATTATACCACCATTATTTGTAGGTCATGAGTGACTTTTCTTTTCAAGAAAAAGGTAAATTCACACCTTACCTACCCATCAAAGCTTAAAAAGTATACTTCCAAAAAATTTGTTTTCTTTTTTAGTAAAGAGCCTTTCAATGAAGATTGTATTTTGTGATTTATTTTTACTACGTTGTGTGATTAATTAAGATTCCTTAATGGATTAGAAGTATCTGAATGAAGTCTTCTCAGCTTAAAGACCCCAAAATTCGTGTGATTTTATGATTACTCCTGTAACTTCCTATAGTTTCTATCTTTTCAATATTGACTCCCCCCCTTAAAAGTTACCCCTAATCGGGATTTACAGATAATATTCATTCTGTTCTTTTCACTGTCCATTTTACGAAATACACACCAACGGATGCTGAATCACATGTCAGACACTTAAATCGCAGAGTATAAGGGTTGTCTCACGCTACACCAAAGAACCTTTCACACTAGCATGAGTTCGGACTTTCCGATATGTTATGTAATCTTAAGGAACAAATTTTGTTCGTACCGTAGGCAGTGAGGATTTTAGGTTACACAGGCTTATGTTAGGTTACAGACAAGTCAATATAGCAACAAAAAATGGAATTTATGGGTAAGGAATTTGTAAATTTTGAAAACATATCAATAAACTTTATTAGAAGGTCTTTTGCGCTTGATCAGAGCTTGAATCTCAATCTCCATCCATGTGTTTAGTTTTTGAATAGTCTATTTATGATGATTGTGAAGATTTTAGCCGACGAATATGATGTGCTATAGATTTTTACGTTAGCTTAGTGCGAAACGGACTTATCTAAGTGTGAAAGGTTATGCTTAACGTAACTTAACTTAAGGACTTGGCATAGGAAATTAAATACGCAAAGTGAAAGCCGCTGAAAATTTCTATTTCCGAAGCAAATTCCGAAATTGTAAGTCGGTCGAACAATTTTTCTTTTTTTTAGCCTTTGTTCAGGCTTGGTTTAATAATGTTACATAACAGTTTTAAAACAAATGAACTTGCCTAGTTTCAGGAAATGCCATGTTGAATATAAAGCACATTAGAGCTCTAATTAATCCAGAAATGATAATAATCAAGACGAAATTCAGCTTAAACTCGTTTTAGATTTTTTATCACTTGGTTTATTAATTCTGCACTGTCAGTGTTAGTTTTTTTCATTTCGAATGCATCCATGTTGTCTTCTAAACTTTCTGATAATTTTGCTTTCTAGAACTTCAAAATATTTCCAACTTTCTAATTATTTGCTTATATTCAATTTATTTTTTGTTTAAAGTGGACGGGATATACACACTTTATTGTATAAATACTGAGAGTTTAAAAAAAGTAATAAAATATTGTTTACACATACCCAATCTAATTATTTATTTAGTTTATAAGATTTCAACAAGTAATTTCCTTTGCGCTATTTATAGAGGCTTTTACGATATTTACGCTATTTGTTTATAGAATAACAGTTTTCTTTGGACTTTTTTGTTCTTAATTTTTAAACTGAAATTCCTAGATCCGACACACAATAGGGCAAATTATTTACCAAAAAAAAACTGAAATATTTTTCAGAATTTTTTTGTATTTTTTTTTGTTAGTTTGTTTATTAATTTGTTTTGTATTTTCAAGCTGAAATTCTAAGATCCAACACATTTTACGCTATCTATTTACTAAAAAAACGTAATAGAAAGTCTTTGAACATTCTGAAATATTTTTCAACGACCCACCTAAAAAATGCCCAAAAGAAGCAATTTAGTGTCAAAAAACATTACCGTATTTTTTTTTTCAAATACATTTGATTTTTTTGCGTTTTCTTGCCGTGCACGAGGGTATTGCTAGTCATGGAATTATTTGGATGAGCTGAACTGTACCAATTTTCTAAATTCAAAGTAAATAGCAATAAACTTTATACATTTAAATTCAAATTGTGGTTGAAAATACATAAAGATACCTGGGAAAAATTAAATTTGATTAATTATTCTCCAAAAAGAAAATTAAATATTCTCCAAAATTATCATTCCGTTGGTTGCATGTTATTTTTCATTCTTCTTTGATCTAAGAGTTTGTATCTTAGAGCAAAATCTTTGTTCTTAGAACAAAGTTTTTTGTATCTTAGAACAAAGTAAAATTTTTTGAGGATCTTGACTTGTCCCTTAGCGTCAGAATAGGCAGTAAAGTAATCCATTCATACATTATGGACTTCATCCATTTGGATGTTTCCTTTAACATCGGAATGACCCATAAAGAATGCTATAGAATGCCTACTGCATTGCCATCTATACTAAAGTTTTGTTTTTGCCCACTAAGAAAAAATTCATTGGAGTAAAATTGTTTGGATCTGTAGTAATCAAAGGTTTTGGTACGAAATGCAAAGCTCTATGGATACCTAAGGGAAAGGGCATACCGAAACAAACGGTTTTAGGATTTGGAAGAAATTAATTTTTGTTTTTAGCAACAATAATGTGATTCAAATCCCAACCCATCCCTTTGGAATCACTTTTTGGTCCTTTTGTAAAATTTTAGATTAAAGTACACAGCCCTAATGCTATCGTCAATCGAATGCATAGGTTTTTTCTACCACTTTGACTTACTTGACTTAAAGCTCTTGCTCGGCAGCGTCGCCAGCGTAGAGGGAACCAGACGTCGGCGCCGTTAGTCGTCCCCAGAGTGACCTGTTTTGGGCGAGGGTAGGAGCTGCGCGGGGATCAATGCCCCACGCTGTGAGTCGATCGCGTATGATATCTGCCCATCTCATACGTGGTCTACCTCTGGGGCGTTTCCAGTCGTTTGCAGTTGGGTCGAAGTCGAATATAAGTCGGGCAGGTGTTTCAGTGGGTAGGCGAAGTAAATGACCGTACCAACGCAGCGAGCGGGATTCAAGCTGTTCGGAGAGGGGTGGTAGTTTAAAGGACCGGAGTATATCCATGCTCCGTACCCTGTCGAGCCACCTAACGAGTTCAATTATGCGGAGGTGTTTTGTCTGGACAGCATCTACCTTCATCATCAGCGACTGCGTAAAAGGCCAAGTCTCTGACGAGTATAACACGACACTTGCTACCAAGGCAGAGTAGATACGAGCTTTCCTGAGACGGCTGATCTGGGGTTTGTGGAATATTTTTCTCAGTAGGCGGCCGAAAACGGCATTCGCCTTTGCCACCCTTGCTGATATCTCTGCATCTAGTTTTTCGTTTGAGCAAACAATTGAACCAAGGTAGGTGAACTGCTTGACTATCTCAACATCTTGGCCACATACTTCTTTAGTTGTCAGGGGGCTTCATGGTGTCTTGTCCACAGGTAATATTGTTCGGGGTCGAGATGGGGTTTGAGATGATGTATCCGAGGCTGAATTTCTGATTCTATTCGTAGCAATAAAAGTTTCAGGAGGAGGGCTGCCAACCCAACCATCCCTAGATGCATTTGGTTCTCTGGTGGCTAGCCAGATATTCAGAGGCACGGGGAGATCGTTCTTCATGTGCCAATTTGCATGGGAACGAACTTTTTCTACCAAAAATTTTTAAATTACCAAGGACATCAATGTAATAAAATCCCCCACCCCTGGACCAATCT
This sequence comes from Artemia sp. Kazakhstan ARC1039, assembly GCA_029168905.1. Classification (NCBI taxonomy): domain Eukaryota; kingdom Metazoa; phylum Arthropoda; class Branchiopoda; order Anostraca; family Artemiidae; genus Artemia; species Artemia sp. Kazakhstan ARC1039. The sequence goes on along the minus strand of JAQQPU010017191.1, from coordinate 10,873 downwards.
TAGTTCTATTCATATCTGAAAAGTGCAATTCTGTTAGATATTTTTTTTGGTTCTTCCAAAATTTTGAAGTTTTAGGGCAGCAACACATTTTTTTCAGCGTTGGAACCTTGAACCGTGGAAATAATAAGAAAAGTAATTAGTTAAAATTGACAAAGCTTCTCGTCCTAAAAATTTCAAACATTAACAATCTGTTCATTCCCAACAGTAACTACACCTTTAAATGAAAACTGCACTTTCTCCCTGGCGAAGCCAGTGGGGTGCGTGTCCCTTCCCCCTCCCCCAATAATTTTTTTTGCGCCCTTTTTCCCTGTATTTTTTCACTCCTTTTTTAGGAATGTGACATCTATGTCACATTCCCCCCATGATTTCGCTAATTGGCGCCCTTGTCACATCCCCCCCCCCCTCAAGACTTTGCTCTAGATCCGGCCCTGCAATTCCTTAAGCTGATTGATGCTATATATTATTAGCTTTTTTCTTTTATGATTCCTTAATTCTAGATTTTAATTTTTTTTAGATATAACTGGCTGTATAAACAATAATCAATAACCGAATTATAGATCAAACAGGAATACGAAACCAAAGTTGGTCTTCTATTTTCTATTTTTTTATGTTTTTTGCAAAATTTTTAAATTCACGATTTCTGGATAACAAAATCAAAAAATTAAATTTCATGGTCACTGTCTTTAGTACTTTGAATTGGAACAATTCAAACAATTAAGTTAACAACAAACAGTTACAGTCAAACAGTCAAACAGGAACAGTTAAAAGGAAGAATTGCTTAACCGTTAAAGACTATGTTCTATAGATATATTTAGTTATTCAATATTTCTTAAGTATGTAATGATTTTATATTTTGAAAATCTATTCTTTCTATGTAATTTGAAACTGTCATTTATAAATCACAAAAGCTTAAAATCTTTTTCTGTGTAGAAAAAAAATGCAAAATATGAGCTTCAAAAGAAATTCCAGAAAATGTCGACGTAATAGGAAATCTAACTAGATTACAACTATTTCTTTTTTAACAAACGCTTTTTCTTTCATGGAAGGAAGACTCCTAACCGGCGTTTAGGGCAAACTATAAGAAAAAATAAAAAATAAACTTTCTGTCCTTTAGGATAACCCTTAATGAATCAATTCTTGTTTTGAGGATTTCAACTTGTCCTTAATATCAGAAAATCAATGAGGCATTCCATTAAAGATTTCGGCTGTTCCCTTAAGGGCCTGACACACGTAGCTTTTTCGGCACCGATTTACTCAATTCCCGCCGCACTAGAAAGAAAACGGCATCGGTTTGAGCTTGAAAAATTTTTCTAGTTTTTGGTACTGATTTACAAAATCGCGCCAAAAATCATCGTAACCATCAAACAAAAGAAATCCTTAATCGTTTCCTTCTCTTCAGGAGGAAAATCAGACGAACTAAGTAAAAATAATAGTAATTAAATATTTAATAATAAAAGAACTTAATAATTTAATAATGAACGAATTTGAAAATATAATTCAATTTTTTTAATTTAATAAAAAATTATTATAATAAAAGAACTAAATAATAAGTTGAGATCAACCATGCAGCTATTGATAAACTAGAGTTGGTTATTAAGTAAGGAATTGGATTAACGAAGCTTCTTGACTACTAAGGTCCCTGCGTCGTCCCTGCAGTGTGTTGCTTCAGCAAGGTTCCATCTCTGGGTCCCGTGTAACCAAGCCTAGGTCAGACCCACTGCGCCACCATAGGACTGCAGTTGAACATTGTTATCCATGATGTTTATTTTTGAAAATCTCGCGCAAAGGGCATTGTTTTTGTACCTTTATCATTTGCCCACTGAGCTGCTGAAATCGGTGCCGAAAAAAGCTATGTGTGTCTGGCCCTTTAACGTCGGAATGACCCATAAAAATGATAAACTCGGGCTTTTTGCATTGCCATCTATATTAATAAATATTTCCTAAGAGTCTTACAGAACAGATGTCAATACATCTTTTCTTTGTTGCTTTTTGGTTTTTCTTTAACATTTTTTTGGAAAAAAAGACGTTTCATAGCCAAAGAAAAAATAATTTTCTTACATACTAATTAAAAGTGCTAATTAGTAGGAATTGGTGCATTAAAATCATGCTTATAAGGACGTCATGTGTTATGAAATAAAACTTGGACCATATTCATTGAAGGCCCATAACGACAAAATATACTGCAATGTCGCTCTATCATGGAATTTTGAGAATTGGGAATTAAAATCTCCATTTCTACTGATTAAGAACAATTTCCTAATGACCATTTCTATTTATAATTGGTATCTATTATAAGTTCCAAAAATTTAACTTGTTATATTTAATAAGCGCAAGTGAATGGAGCTCTAGAGAGAACCCATTTTGTACCAAACCCGTTTATTTGAATATATTTACGTACAGAAGGTATAAAACCAAATAATAAGCCTGGCTAGCATACATAGCGGACCATCAGGGTGCCAGGCTCATTTGTTGAAACGTGACCTTATGTCTTTTTTGTTGGTAAAAAGTATAGTATTGAGATTAAATTCGTTGCTTATTTGTGAAGAAAAAAATCATATTAGAATGTTTGGCATATATAGACAGATAAAATATATGTATAGGTCGTACATGTAGAGGAAGAGACTTATTTTGAATTAAAATCAAGTAGTTGCGGGCACGCATCACGCCATGGCTAATTGTAGAAAAAGCCAAGACAGATAGTCCGAGGGAGTAAAGTATAGCGGGTCTGTCTGCTTAATGTTAGGTACAATTATTCTGAATATTATGTAGTTGGAATTTTTTTCTAACTTCAAATTTCTTTACTCCCCCCCCCCCCTAATGGGCAAATATATAGCCCAAATTATATATTTCTCATCTAATCTGTCACTTCTCTTTGTCTTGTCTCACGGTAAGCTGAAAGAAACTAACGAAATAAAAACGGTTATATAAGGGGTTTTTCTGCCGTCCAATTGTTAGCTAACAATGTTAGCTAACAAAAATTTGTTTGAACGGCGGAAACAGAATTGTTAGCTAACAGAAATAGTTAGCTCACAATTCGCAGAAACATTATATTGGGCAGGAAATTCAAAGAAAAATTCTGACCAAGATGGTGTTGCTGTGAGTTTATCTCAGCTTAATAATACCCAACTGACACCAAAGCTTTGAAATTCAATTAATAGAATATTTCAAAGTGTTCATGTCATTGAAAACAAATATGACTATCAATGCCAGCAAGTGGAAAAAAGGCAGAAAATATTTTATTAATTGGCAAAGTACATTGAATTTAGGCAAAAATTAAAATACCAGTGCTTAAGCTTTCCTAAATTAATTGTTTAGAGTATTTACATAAATTATCCCATGTATGGAGGAAGCGAATCAACCTAGTAAAAAATATAGTTTGTTTGCATAAGTGAAATCGTTATATTTTTGATCATATCAAATTGCTATGACTACGTGGTAATTTCGTTGTTTTCCTATTTTTTCAACGGAAGAATTGATTTTCTTTTTTCAATGAGATTATCAGAAAAAATATTTTTTTAAAACTAAAAGGGGAAAGGAAGAAAAATAAGAAATAGTAGCAGTCCTCGATTCTCTACAATATTGTAAGCATTAGTAGTACCCATCTTCCTTATTTTTGAACATTTTGCTTCAAAATTTGTCAACAATTTCCTTCAACAAGTATTCGATTTGTTAGAGAAATCCTCTCACAATGTTAGCTAACAATTTTTAGTTGGACGGCGGAAAAACGATTGTTGGGGAAAATCTTAGCTTGATCGGTAGGGGGTTTATTATGCAAGTACTGGTTTTTTTTCTAACCCTCGCGAAAGAGTGCACTCTAGGTTTTCTTCCAGCTACTATATTGTTAAGCCCCTCCCCCTCCGTTTGCAGGTACGGTAAATTATAGGTGCAACATTCAACACTGAAGTTCATGGCAATACTCAAATTCATTCATTTGTTTGTCAGAAAAAAATGTTTATCTCTTTTAATGGCAGACTTTAATTAACTAATACAGGATAGTGCTTGTTAATTATTGCTTAATTATCATGACTAATATCTCGACAATTTATAGACGATGACGTCTATGTCTATGTCTATGACGTCACCGTCTATGTATAGACGATGACAGGGTTTACTTTTACTGCTTTCGTTCTTAAGAAACTGTTTAGGTAAATATGCCCCCCTCCTAATTCTTCTCCTTCTCTTTTTGTTTTGGCAATCACTTTCTAATAGCGTCTTTGTTTTTCCAATCGGCTGATTAAGCCGACTGGAAAAACAAAAGCGTCTTCGTCGCTATTTGTGAAAAACTATAACAGTTGAGATATACTAATCTACCTTAAGAAATGTCAAAAACATGTCAAAAATATATGTCAAATGTCAAGAAATATATGTAGAAAAATTAAGTAAATTACATAATTCTTAGATAAAATTGTTAATGAAAACAATCCCATAAAGAAAAAAATATGGAGATAAATGAAAATATAAAGAAAGAAATAAACAAAATAAAGAACGCAATCATACACTGGTAAGATGTGTTTACTATAAATAATGAATGATGCCTAAGCAATACTTTTTTGTAGATTCTTGTTCAATCCCCTCCCCTCTTCCCATAGATGCCATAGTTTGAAAGCCATAGATAAAAACACTTTGAAGATTCGCTGAGTTGAACACGGAGAACCTGAAAATAGGTCTGTCGAACCCGCTTAGAGCACGGTTCAAACCTGCTGCATGAAAACAATGAAAACGTGAAAGCATGAAACATATAAACCATTGGGACAGAAATAAAAAAAACAATAGGCCGAAAGTTTACATACGGAAGAAGGAGTTGACGATCTGAGAAGTGTCAACTAAAGTATTTGACAGATCTGAGGTTAAAGTATTTGGACATTGTGAAGCTAGAAAACAACTCTTACTTCATAATTTATTAAAAAAAATACTTCCTGAAAAATAAGTTTTTCAAAGACAGTATTAAGATTTGTTACTATAAATAACAACTAATGCCTAAGCAATATGTTTTTGTAGATTCTTGTTCAATCCCCTCCCCTCTTCCCCCGTGTAGGTACGTATATTGTGAGTTTCTATTCAATACACCCACTCGACTACTGCAAAGACGTGCAGGTATTTTCCATTATATATTTTTCCTTCTCCGCATTTTTTTTTGGGGGGGGGATTTCCCTACATATGCAATTTTTATTACTCCTCGCATTTTCCCCATTGCTTCAAAATTGGATATAACTTAATATACAGAATCAAATACAATTTGGAAATATACTAGCTTATATCGTGGTTACCCCGGTTTGGACAACTGGGTAAAGAACGAACCATGTACGATAGTAACCGAAAATTCAAAAACACGTTTAAATAAAGATGGGTAGTTATAAACATTGCCATTTTTAGCTAGTTCAGGGATAGATAATAATAAGAAATAAAGAATACGGCACTGGACTTCACAGGCCCTACCGACATTGCTGATCCCCGTTTCAAGGCCCTTCAGCCAGGAAGTGCAATTAGGGTTGGGGCCAGCCTTTCTATGCTTTCGTACACCCTTCCCGTTTACCTTCCCATAGATTTCTCCAGGTACCCATTTGGAGCTGGGTCGACTTTCGCTGAGCTTACAGAGTCACACCATTGACACCGGTTCTAAACCAAATAATTAGCGACACCAGGGCTCGAACCAAGGATTTCAAGTCTAGCATTTTAATCACTCGGACAGGAAGGGTAACTATTATTTCGATTAGTCTTAGTAGTAAAATATTATCTTGAAAACATATATAGTAAAATTTTGAAAAATGGCCTGAAACCCCTCGAATATGGCGTCGGGTCGAAATGAGAAGTACATCATTGAAATTGTCATTTTTAAAACCCTAATATAGGACACTTACACCCCCCACCTAGAAAATCAAGAGAGCTCGCTTTTTCGCATGGGTAGCACTGATGTGTCCTCTTTTTTTCTTGATATTTAAAAGTCTAGAAACTGTAATAAGATATTCTAGTTGTAACGAAGCGTCAAGCTGTTTTGTTTTTGGATTCAGTCGACTAGCCAACCGTTTTCTAAAAAGTCAGGCATATATGTGTTCTAAAAAGTCATATATGTAGTAATAATACATCTCTTGAAGGATATAAACAAAATGGAAAAAAGCTACTATGATACACTTTCGGAAGGTAACATTATTTTATTTATCCCTTATACTACCTCTACTAAAAACTCACAGCAGCACCTAGCCACCTGAGGCCAGCGCAGCTGTGCAAGCTCCTCTTCCACCCCTATCCATTCAAAGCTTCACTCTTCCCCCTCACGTGAAGTACCAAGTTTATTCAAATGTTTTCCTATGATCGTTTCCCATCCTATTCGGGGATGATCTTCCTTTTATTTGATCCCAAATGAATGATTATCCAATTTATGATTACATGATTAACTAATTTATGGTAATCTATCATCCTTTAATTATACAATAGGGGCTAACTATCTTAGAATTTTTTAATTATAGCCCTAGCAGAGGCGCCATTTCAGACAAACCTTAGGGTGGGCAAGCAATCGACATGAGCCCCGAAGCAGGCTTGTATAAAAAAAATTGCCTCTAGCTTTATCCGAAAAAAAAAACTGCCTTCCGTGGGAGTTACCGTAAAAATTAAGGAAATTGTCTCAATTGCTTTGCCTTTCCTTCTTTCGCTCTTATGCCATAGGTTCGGAAAAGGCCAGATATCTGAAGAAAGCGGAAACGGTATGTGCGATGTTAAAAAAACAGCCGTTTGGGAATCTTCCACTTTTCCGAACCTATAACTTGACGAAAGCCGAAAATCTGTAGAAACTCACGCTTTGACTAAAGTATATTCTGTAGCCGAATTCTTCAGCTCGCTGCTTACAATAAATACTTTAGTCCAAGTCCGAGTCACGCTCCGGCTATGACGATGCAAAACTTTGCTCGATCAAGTATATTTACAAAATCAAAAAAATACAACAAAATTTTGAAACAGATCAGTGAATACTCAAGGCAACAAGGGGAACCGTCGTGGTTTCATCTTCGCAAAGTCGTCAACAAGCTGGTCGAAATGCAAGTTTTTAACTAAATCCTTCTCTGCAAAGATCAAAAGCAGGTGACTAAGACGATCGTTTTCTGTGGTCGAGCGCAGATAGTTCTTCACTATTTCCAGCCCAGAAAACAAGCGTTCATTGCTGGCTGTCGTGACAGGAAGTGTGGCAGCAATATGAAGAACTTTGATAATTTCTGAATAGGCCTCTGGAAGTGTCTCGATATTATCGATGACGTCCATGAAGTTCTTCGGCTTTGCCTCCTCCTTGAGCAAAAACCGCCTGGCAATACCAGCTTGCGCCTCAAGAAGAATCTGGTCAATGTCCATTTCAGAATAAAGTTCAGAGAATTGCTTGAGGAGCCCTGCATCCATGAACTTGGTAGAGCTGGGGTCCAGAGCTTCGAGTGTACTGAGCACAGGAAGGTTATCTGTAAACCCTCTGTCGAATTCCGCAATCAGACGATCTACAGTCTCCAGGTATTCTCTTTTCAGTTCTTCCGCTAGAGTTGGAGCTCTATTGTCGGATTCAAAAAAGTTTTTTCCTAACGTCAAAGTGGTCATGAATTCTTTCAGGTGTTTGATAATTTTTTGGGTTCTTCTAGGTCGTCCCTTCTGACCCGCAGAGGAGGATCCGGTCGCGGGTCCATTCACGTCAGGTACTTCAATTTCAAGACCTTCAGCAAACTCTTTTGCCTTCTCCAAAAGCGATGCAAATGAAGTGTCCGAGCGCAGTTCAGCTATTTCCTTCCTTGTTGCTTGAATCAAGGTGCGGGACCTGAATATTACCAGATCAACTGCCTGAAGCTGTTCAGAAAGGGAGTTTGTCGTCATCAGAATTGCTTCCATATAGAGCAACTGGAATATAACTATGAAAGATTCCATTTTTCTCTGGAGCCCAGCTGCTTCTGCTCGAGCTTCACTATCAGCTCCCTCGCTGACTGCAGACAGTACAGCCAGAACACATTCATATCGGAGTCTTATCATCGATATTTGATCGATACCAGTATGACCATCTTGTCGCAGCACTCCTTTCTAATTCCAGGACTGGCAGTTGAGTAGCCTTTTGGGACTCGCCAAAAAGCTGATGTCTATTGTTGCTGTTGGAAATGAACGTGTACAGATTTTGGACTAACGAAAAAAATGAGCCAACAGTCCCAACACCTTCAACGCAGTTTGCAATGACCAAATTTAGTCTATGCGCATGGCAATGAATGTATATTGCTTGTGGCGCTTTCGCTCTCAGTCGCGCTTGAACACCAGAGAAGTGCCCGCTCATCACGCTTGCTCCGTCGTAGCACTGAGCAACACAATAGTTCCAGTCGAGACCAAGTTTCGCCACTGTGTCGTGAATGAAGCTGGCTAAACTCTCAGCATCCAGGCTTTTCATATGGTAGCATCCTATTGGTCTTTCTCGTACTTTTCCCTCGTCGAAGTACCTCAGAAGAATGGCGAGCTGTTCTTTCTTCGAATTATCTTTTGTCTCGTTGACAAGAACAGCAAAGTATTTTGCACGCTTAACTTCTTGCACTATTGTAGACCGAAGCCTAGATCCGATAACTGAAATTAGATGATTCTGGTATTCGTGGGACGTATAGTGGCCGTATCATATTTGCAGCTTGTTGAAAAGTGAGGGAGAATGCTCGGCGAGAAGATTGCAAGTTTCAACGATATGTCCTTTATTTGCCGAAGATTCAGTCTCATCGTGGCCGCGAAAGGCTGTACCCAGTCGCCCCAGTAGGGCCGTTACTTTCAGTAAAGCCGTTACGTGTTCCCTGTTTCATTCATCTCCTTATTCCTGTCCGTTGACAAAACAGATGCGATGGGTTGCATCTCCTTGGCTTGTATAGCTTTGAACTTCGTCCACGAAACTGCACTGTCCCTGTGGCGTTCACTTTTCGCATGCTCTTCTAGAACGCTTGAGATGTCCTTCCATCTTCTAACGCCGGTCTCGATGAAAGGCCTCGCCCCGTACCTCTGTCCGCGAAGAGTTAACGTGCCGCCAAAGTGTCTGCAGCAGAAACAGAAAAGCTAATTTTCTTTAACTGAGTACTCAAGCCAAGGATGCTTTCCATAATACGAAATATTAAATGACCGTCTTAGCTTGCCGTTTGCTGAAACCTGAGCAGGATACCGTAACAGCTGTGATTGACATGGATGGTCGTGGGAGGATGAAGAAATATCAGTAGGACCACTTGAACGATGGTGCTCTTCATCTCGATTCGTATCTCGTCCAGATTGTGCCTCTTGAGCAGTGATAGGAGCAGTGTCTCTTTGAGTCGTCTCGTTTTCTACTAGCTCGGTCTGACCCACCACCACGTCCTTCGAAGGACCCAAAGCGATGGCAATTGATTGTTCGTGTGCTGTTTCAGGCACCTGAAAGATATACCCAAAGGTTAAAAGCCACTCTTGTACTTGGAAGCACTATTGAACTCATTTTCAACATTTAAACAGTTGCTTTTTTTTAGTATGTTAAGTCCAAACTGCGTAGCAGTTTCCGCTTTCGGCACAGCAGTTCGGGAAAAATAGTGCTAGAACTCCTCCATGGTGTGACAGTTTACTAAAGTATATCGAACTTCGGAAAAAAACAGGAAATTTCAGCGAAGCCAAAGAGGACGTTTTTCGGATGATTATACATGCGTTGATCCTTATCTACCCGTAAAGACAATAATAGAAACTTTGGGCTTAATGCAATAGCAACCCAAATCGAAAAAAGCCTTTGCAGTAGTCCTTGAATGAATGATTCGGGTGTCATGACAGATCGCAAATAAGCTAAAGGCACGTTCGGTTTTCTGTAGTTTCAGTTACGTCCTTCTCCGTTGTGGGCTAATTTGCATTTTTTCTGCGACGTTCTCCCATTTAGCCTGAAGAACTACTGATAATGTGACCGCCAAACAGGTTCATAATTTTGGACCAAATGGTGAAACGTGAAGCGTGACTACGGCAAATTAAATGCGGCTTCATATCACCAGTCGGCATTGTAGCAAATCGAATGCTATAAGCACTGCCAAACTGTGTGGTTCCATCAATGAAAAAAAAAGGAAGAAAAGAAAAAAAACGACAATCTTTGGCTTATGCCCCTCAACCCATGTAGCATTGTTATCCATAAAATTAACAGTGCTTTGCAGAAGAAAAAAGAAAAAAACAAAACAACATAGAGGTAATCTTAATCAAAGAGTTCGTGGTAACGAACTGTAAGTAAGGAGCGACCCAGCTCAATGGTAACCGAAACTCTAGAAAACGGATTTTTGATACCAATAGATACATCAAAAGAATCAGATTTCAATGCTGATTTCAAGTATATAACTTTCATCAAGTTTAGTGCTACCCATCAAAAGTTACGCGCCTGAGAAAATTTGGCTGATTTTTAAAAAAAGGGGGAAAGACCCCTAAAAGTTATAGAACCTTAATGATCATATTCATCATATTCAGCGTATCAGAGAACCCTACTGTGGAGGTTTCAAGCTCCTATCTACAAAAATGTGGAATTTTGCATTTATTGCCAGAAGAAAGATCACGGATGCGTGTTTATTTATTTATTTTTTTTAATTTCCCCCAGGGGTGATCGTATCGACCCAGTGGTCCTAAAATATCGTGGAAGGACTCATTGGAACTGAAATTAAAAGTTCTAGTGCCTTTTTTAAGTGACAAAAAAATGGAGGGCAACTAGGCCCCCTCCCACGCTCATTTGTTTCCCAACGTCCGCCGATCAAAGTTTTGAGATAGCCATTTTGTTCAGCATGGTCGAAAATGTGACAAAAATGCCTTTTAGGATGACTTAATCCCCCGAAGTCCCCGGGGGAGGGCTAAAAGTTATGAACTTTACCCAATGTTAGCATATAGTATTGGTTATTGGGAAGCATACAGA
>JAQQPU010017190.1:0-10651 GCA_029168905.1 Artemia sp. Kazakhstan ARC1039 | reverse complement strand
CAAAAAAAAATAATAATAAAATTAAGAAAAAATATATTTAAACATGAAAATTCAAGACATTAAAAAATTTCTTTAAATTCTTTTGAAAATACCAAACGAGTGACATTCTTGGGCTGACTCAGGTAGGCTATTCCAAACGATATGACAAGCAGTTAATGGGTTAAAGTCAGACCTCACCGATGGAGTAAATAAAATATTAATATTCCTTGAATTGCGAAGATGATGCGCAGACCTATCAGTGACGAAAGAAGGAGTAGTTTGAAGGGCTTTGGGAACATCACCATGAATTTGATGAAAAGTAAAAGACGCGCACGAAAGAATGTAGAGAGACAGCAAATCAAGTAATAGGCTAGTTTGGTTAGATGTAGAACAATTTGTTTCCTGTATAAGCCTTTTTGCCTTATCATATAACTTAGAAAGTAGTTTCAAAAAAAAAGAGAAAGTTGACATCCATATTGCAGGGCAAAAAGAGACGTAGGACTGAACCAAGCAATGGAACAGAATTTTTAAAACTGATCCAGGAAAAATGTGTTTTAGCTTCCTCAAAATTCCAAGACTCCTTGAGATCTTCATATTAATTAGTCCAATATGATACTTGAATGAAAGGTTTTCATCGAGAAGAATACCGAGAAATCGGACATATCGTTCCTTAGGTCTACTGAGAGAGCCCCTTGAAAGCTGTATATTAGTTAACTCAGGGCACGCCAGAGAAATACGGGAAAAAATTAAAAAACCTGACTTAGCAACATTTAGGGCAAGGCAATTTGCATCAAACCAAAGAACTACTCTCTCAAAAAGGTCAACTAATTAAGGAAGCATCTCAGACTCAGTTCCTACTACAGTACCAATGGTACTGTCATCAGCGAAAGCAACGAGAGTGTCCACATCCTGCGAAAATGATGGATTTATTTTAGCATTGAAAGATTCAGGATGACATAGGTGACAGCAAACTCTAGGTTTTTGATTCTTAACCGCAACTATAAGGTCATTAACATAAATCAAAAACAGAAACGGTCCAAGAACAGACCCTTGAGGAACACCAAACTCAACTTCTGACGAAAAGCGGGAAAGGGAATCTACGGAGATAGTTCTACTTGACAAATAGGAATCAAACCAAGCATGAGCCTGTCCTCTTACACCATTGTGTGATAGCTTATACAGCAGAATCTGATGAGTTAAAGAGTCAAAAGCCTTACGGACATCTAGGAATATAGCTGCAGGAATCAAACCAGAATCAAGCGTGGTATGGAAAAAATTTAAAGGAGTTACACACGCATGCTCCGTAGAATGTTTAGCTCGGAAGCCAAACTGAAAATCATGAAAAAATCTTTTAGCCACTAGAAAAGTAAGTAGACGGGAAAGCATGATCTTTTCAAAAATTTTGCTAAAAACAGACAGCAAAGATATAGGACGATAATTGGCTGGATCACTTCTTGGTCCACCTTAATATAAAACAATTACTCTAGCTCGCTTAAGAGAACTGGGGAAAATCTCATTTTTAAAAGAAAGATTTATAAGCTTTGTCAATGGAGAAATAATTGAAGGAAGAATGAACTTAACTATCATAGTTGGAATACAGTCAGGGCCAGACGACGAAGAACCCTTCAAGCTATTTACAATCCTGGCTAATTCAACATCAGAAGCAGGATATAGCACCATCAATTTGAGACAAGGCGGACCAAGATAAGATTTGTAATCTGGTTGTGACTGTGAAGACCTGACTGAAGAAGCAGTGGTTTTCCCAAGATTAGCAAAATATGGTTTGAAGGAGCCGGAGAAGAACGAGGACGGAATTGATCACTTGCCAAGTTCTTCGAATATCTTTCCCACAATCCGAGAATTTTTTGGAATAATAAAGGAATTTAGCCTTCCGGGATAAGGAATTGAAAACATTCCTGTAGAGTTTGAATTGCTGAAGACGTCTCCAACTCTTCTCCAACTCTTTAGAAGACCAGGGGTAATCCATGGGTTAAAAGGAGTAGATCTTTTTGACCTTGAAGTAGAGGGGGACAGAGCGAATACGTCAAAAATATACTCCTTCACTGACTCATAAAAGGAATCAAACTTTGATCAAAAATCATTATCCTCACCAAAAATATTCCATGTCTTCTCAGCTAAATGGGATCTAAAGCGGATCAATTCATTCTAACCAAACCTAAAAGAAGCTGAAGCAGATGCTGGGGTGTCCCTATTCGATGTTTTTTCAAGGATAAAACTGGAAAATACAGGAAAATGGTATCAGTTACACGTGTCGGAATACAGGTTGTTGGTAGAACTCCAGCAGTGAGCATATCTGAGAGAAAATCCACCGTAGTAGAGGAAGCCATGTCAATTAGATTTAAGCTAAAGTGTCCCTTTATTACAAGTTCACATGGACGTCTGCCTATTAAATCCAAGACCTCATCAAGGACCTGAAGAAAAGAAGGAACGGATCCACTGGGAGATCTATAAACATTACCAATTATCAAAATCTTATTTTTAAAATTGATTTCAATAAACTGGGATTCAAAAACCCCCTCGTCATTCCTTGACAGATCGCTTCGAACAATATAGGAAAAATATCAGAAATATACATTACTAGTCCACCCTTTGCCATCCTTCTGCGATATAGTCGCTCCATTATGTAACCGGGTACATCTAAAAGTATTTCATTGCTAGAATTAAGAAAAGTCTCACATAATCCGATAACATCGGGTCGCCCATCAAAACTATCTCCCTCAACTGATCGATCGATGAGCATAGACCCTGAGTATTGAGTTGAAGGACCGAAAAATGATCATCTCGTCTAGTAGCCCACTTTAAATCAGAAACATACTTACTATTAATTGATTGGGAAGTATTTAGGGAATTTCTTTTAATTTGACCAATAGAATTATTAATAATACTCAAAACATCTAAGGGGTTTCTTTGTAATTGCAGTAAACGCCCATCAAGGGAGTACAAATCCCCAGAGCCTGAGTTAGAAAAATTCATATAATTTAAGGAGACTAAGTATCAAACCTGTACCGCACCACACACAAAATAAAATAAATAAAAAAATAACTTAGAGGCTATAAATAAAAACGAAAAATAAAAATAAATAAATAAATAAAATCACAACAATCATACCAATACCGCAATACTGCAAGATACTAAACATATCTATAAAAAAACACACACACAAAAAAACAACTTATTTTTAAACACACTCGGCAAGAGTATGAAAACAAACAATAAAACATAAATAATCAACTTTTCTAAGACACTAAAGGATGTCAACAAGCGAGCGGATTCGTGTTGGGTGGCTATCATCCTGCTCACGTTTGTAAACACGACCACGATCAGACCACACGTTTCTTACACCATATCTGTCTCTTGCGCCTTCAAAAATTGCTTTTTTCATTTTTGTAAGATATTCCGTGACAAATACGCCCCATTTTTGCCAGCTTTGATTTCGCTCTGAAAACAGTATACGCCGTATTTTTAGTTGCAATTTTCACAGTAACTGGCGCAACAGTCGTAGGTGTCTGGATATTCTGGGCAGCATTCAAACGTCTTAAACGGTTTACAGACGACAACTGTTCTTTCTGGACATTTACACCCATTTTCTTCACTATATCCAGAACAGTAGTATCCAGGTCATTTCCGGGGTCCTGCTTCACTAAAAAAAACAACTAAAGAATCAAGTAAACGCTCCTGTTCGTAATCATCCAGCTTTTCCTCAATAGTAGCCACCCGAAACTCTAATGACTGAACCTGGCTATCCAGAGTTGAAAACAGTTTTTCTATTTTCTCAAACTTCGTGTTATATTCAAGAGTGATTGAATCATATATTTCCGAAACAATCAGTTCAGGGTTCAGGGCGGCTTGTTGCGATGAGCCTGCTACTTCTGTCACAGAAACCACTTTTTCCTGAACTTGTTTTTTCTATTTCTTTTACTAGGCCAAATTTAAGCTTTGTAACTTCATCTTGGGCTAAAGTAAGTTGCTTTCAGATTGCAGATGATTCGCTCAAAGCAGTTAAATCAGTACCCGCGCTTTTCGCAGTTTTCTTTTTCATAAACTGATCAATAATGCCAGGTGCCTGACTTTAGATAGCGCACCAAGGGAAGCGAAAATGCGCCATCGGCGCATTTTTGCTATATTTTTTGGGGTGAAGTTCGAAATTCAGGGTAAATTAGATCTTTCAGGGACGAGTGCAAAAAAAAAAGAAATTGAGAGACAATGTTACCAGATAGTGTGAATTTTGCTTTTCAGAATACTAGAACTCAAAATTGAAGGATTCAGTATTCATTGACAGATTTCGGCACCATATTCCGAAATCTGAAACTGTGAAGCATTTTTGACAGATTACATGCGCTTTTGTGGTCGAAGTTTTCTGTTCTCAGTCTTTGGCTTGACAAGAAAGATATTTTCCCTTATTCTCTGGTATGTCAGAGAATTAAATAAAAAAGGGAATGAAAGAAGATCTAACAAAAAAAAACTTGCCAACATCTAAGGTGGTATTTTACATTAATTTCTTGTCAATATGCTGAATTATTCCCCATCAACAATAGAAATTGTGAATAAAGAACTAAAAAAAGAAATAGGTGCTCAGTATACTGGTCTTGCAATATAGATAAGTTTTGCAAAAACGTAGAATTTAAAGGCACATTTGATAAAGATAACTAATAGATAGGATTTTCTAATGTAGAACTAAAAAAGCATGATCCTTGAAGGTCGCATCTCTCCAAAATCTCATTTAGGTAAGTGACAGCAAAGTTTACTTCTTTATACAGTGTTTTTATGACATTGCAATTCTAAGCTGCAAAAGGATATAAATTCTCAAACTTAGTTATGAGAACAAAATGTTTCGTAGCTTTCAAAATCTAAATTGGAACGAAAAGAACGACCAAGTCAAAGGTAAGAAATTAGACAGGCCGTTATTAATGCGACTATCTATAAAATTGCAGGCTAAAGACAATGTTCTGAGATTTTGTCATGAAACAGAAGCCAAAGACATACATATGAGACAAAATTGTACTTGGCAAGGTCCTTCAACAGTTCTGATTGTTATTTTATTTGTGTTTTCCTTTCAATGAACTTCGATTTAGAATAGTTTTGTACATTTTTTAATCATATATTGTATGTATCTTCGACTAGTATTCAAGATCACTTTCAAAGTTAAACAGCAAACCCTCCTTCTATATCGCCCAAAATTTCCTCAAGAGTTTGATCTTCATTTTCATTGTCATTGGATGGTTTTTCGGTATCATACATGTCAATGGTAAATCTGTTCAGCATAGCGCGTGTAGGATCGAAGTCCCTGCAGCACTTTCCCTGACAATTTAGCCTAAGTCGGATGATCACAGTAGAGTTAAGCATTTTAAGGTGCAACCTGTTTCGAATTTTGTACTTGACAAGATTCACAACAGAAAACAGTCTCTCGACGAAAGGGTTGCTGATGGGTAAGCAAAAAGAGCTGCTTGAGCTATGTCGAACAAAGGTCAGCTTTTCCCACTCTTTTCTGTATTTTTTTTTTCGAAATTTGACCACTTTCCAATTTGGTTTTTCACGTTAAGGATAATGCACGCTTTAATAATTTAAAATTTAGGTCGTCATGGAGGCTGGAATGCGATATGAGAATCCCTACGGGGTTCTGAAAATTCCACTTGTCTTTATAGACAGATTCCTGAATCTGTCAGTAGAAGTTGTCAGTAAACACAAGACTTTACAATTTTGAGTTTTGTCATTGTTATTGTGAAGGCAAAATGCGCCCACTTTGCGCCGAATTTTTTTGACATGCGCGAAATCGGCGCAATGCGCCAACTTGAAAAATTCAATGCGCTATCAACTCAAAAAAGCGCAAATGCGCGCCAACTCAAAAATGGCGCAAATGCGCGCCACCTGGCAACTATGAAACTGATAGTAAAGATCCGGAGAAGATTCACACTCACGAAAAAGCATGATTAACGCCCTTAGCGGTTTTTTTTTCGAAGCTTCGGCATAATTTCCACTATATGAAAGAAGATTTTTTTCCACCACATCACCACAGTCTGAAAGTCATGGGAACCGTAGCAAAAAACAATGCATTTTGGCGTAGACTCTTTTTGGTTTGTTATGTTAACAACCCGGACTGGCCAGAGGGGATATACCTTGAGCCGAGCTACCGCTAAATATCCCTTCTGAAACTGCACCATGATGAAAATAAAAATAAAAATCCAATAAATTGACAGTAGACTTATCTTTAGCGGACAGGGTCACGTAATGCGGAGGAAGACACCCTTATTGGAGGGGTCTGGTGGAACGTGGTAGCCTGTCAGTTTTTTCCACCGTTCTCCGACATTCCAAATTTCTGCATTCAAATTATCCAAATCAAATTATCCGTATTAAAAATGAAAAACTGTCACTGCTTTGACGTTATCTGGCAAACACTCCAATTGCACAACTTCTGCAATCACTGAATTAATTCAAGGTTAAAGAATAAGTTCAAACAAAATAAAAATTTCAGACAGTTGTAATCCCTTTGAGAGCTAGTTCAATACTCTATATATCTAATCTTGGTTTGCAGACTTATCTTCCTATTCTTCCAAATTTTTTTTTAACTATGAAAAACACCCTGAGTCTTGGCTATTCTACTTTTAACATCTTCACTGCTCCCACCATCTTTACTAATAATACTACCAAGGTACAGAAATTATACTAATTTCTTATTAAATTATATTATACTATTATTACTATAATTAAATTATACTTACTATAATTAAATTATTATTACTATAATTAAATTATACTATTATTACTAATAATACTACCAACGAACAGAAATTATAACGTATATGAGGGGGTTCTCCCCAATTCAATACCTCGCTCTTTACGCTACAGTTTTTTTAGTGCTTTCAAAAGAGCTATCTATTCTAATTAAACGGCCTTTGTGATTCAGGGGTTTGTGAATTAAATTTTTTTTAACTTTTAACGTAAAGAGCGTGGTATTGACTAAGGGGAGAACCCCCTCATATACGTAATAACAAATACGTAATAAAAAAAAAAACAATAAAAAAAACAAGCGATACGGCTCAATAGTAATCGAAACTTTTAAAAACGGAATTTTGATGTCAATAAATGTATCAAAAGAATGGGTTTATAATGCTGATTCTAAATATATAAATTTTATTAAGTTTAGTATTACTCATCAAAGGCTAGGAGCCTGAGAAAATTTACCCGATTTTTAAAGAGGGGGGAAACCCCCTACAAGTGAAAGAATTTTAATGAAAATCACACCGTCAGATTTAGCGTATCAGAAAACTCTATTACATAGGTTTTAAGCTCATATCTGCAAAAATCTGCAACTTTGTTTTTTTTTGCCAGAAGTAAAATATACGAATATAGAAGTTAGTTACGTAAGTTAATTTGTAAATTACGTTATAACCAAATTTAGAGACATCCATTTAGCAAAAGAAAAGTAAAATTTTTATGCAAATTTTGTTTACTTATTCAATAACGGTGAGCCAAAATAAAAGCTGCATTAACTAAAAAACGATCAGAAATTAAATAAAAGAAACAAGTTTTTTAAACTGAAAGTAAGGAGCGACATTGAAACTTAAAACGAACAGAAATTATTCCGTATATGAAAGGGGCTGTATCCTCCTCAATGCCTCGCTCTTTGCGCTAAAGTTTGACTCTGTCTCACAACTTTATTTTTTAAAACAATAAAAAACTTTAGCGTAAAGAGCGAAGCGTTGAGGAGGGGACATCCCCTTTCATATACGGAATAATTTCTGTTCATTTTAAGTTTTAATGTCGCTCCTTACTTTCAGTTTAAAAAACTTGTTTTTTTTTATTAAATTTATTGGAAACCAGGTCTACTGCATATCCAGTATTATTTTGTATTTATTATTTTTCAGTAAAAGGCTAGTTAATTTTAAAGATAACTATACTGCATTGGTTGAGGGGCTATAATTTTTCTTTTATTAAAGAAGAATTAAATGACAGAAAAAAAGGAAAGATCTAAGAAGAAAACTAGAAAGTAAAAGAGGCTACCTAACTTCTGAATTAGCTTTTTTACAACAGTAAAAAAGAATTAAAAAAAAAATAAATAAAAAGCTTTTTTTAGCGCCATAGGGAGTTCCCAAAGGGACCAAGCTGATCAACTGATAATTCCTTTGAGGTGATTTTCGGCGTTTTCCTAGCAGGTACGCTGTAACATTTTGAGGGACTGTCCTTTCCTGAACTTTAAGAAGAAAATTTACTCCAATTAATAGAAAAAATAAAAAATAGACTTTCCGATGATATATGTTTCATTAAAACTGAACATCTCTATCTCCGGGACAAACCGCGAGAAGTTATATGGTTTTTCGAAGATTTCCGGGAAAGTAGGTGTCGGCTTTTATTTTTGTGTCGATTATTCGAATCTCTTATCCAAGCTCTACAAGCCAGGGCAGGACTGTCCAATCAATTCTAAATAGTTTGGCCAGGCAAACTAAAAAAGTCTATAATGGGCGAGATAGGGTGAATATTTAAGGTACCGCATCCCCTTAACACCATATAAACTACCCAGCGCGGTTCAGAATAGTAACTTTGGTCCACCAGATCGCGAAAAAAAAAGGAACGACTTAATAAAACACAAATACTGTAGGTTACTTACTTGCCGAGCCGGTTCACTTGGCTTTTACTTCTTAATCGATCTGTTCAGAGAAACTTGCTTTTCTGCTTCTTTCTCCTTCTTCAATGCTGCCAATTTACGCTTTTGAGCTCCTGACAAACTCATGAATTCTCAATGGCTCTTCAGCTGCTGATATTAGATAGTAAACAGGCGAACTGGGCGAATAATACATGGGTTATACGGTTTTAAACAAATAAGACCATATGGATGGTCTTACGGTTTTAAACAAATTCATTCATTTAAACTAATCTTTATAATTTCTCGAATTTCCTTTTTGCCGCTCCCGACAAAGATTCCGCTCCCGACAAAGATGCTGCTTCTAAAAACAATTGCACCCTTCCATTCTATAAGACATTATAGGATTACAATTCAACGGAATCAAAACCAAAATACTTGGCCGGCACGGAAACTTAAGCCTCCAAAAATAAGTAGAAAGTAAGTAGATAAGCAGATTTAGTATTTGGAAGTAGAATAGTCCAAAAATAAGTATTCTACTACCAAACTAAGTAGAAATGGAAACACTGCTCATGATAGCACATAAGAAAGATGTTGAATCAATAAAATTAGAAACTGATCTGTCACTTCAACCCTTGCACGACCCAGTTGCACTATTAATCTCACTATTATCTAAGTTAATCTACATATAAATGTAGCAGTTTCAAACTTTTGACTAATTGCTAATTGTAATTTTGTTCCTGTATATTTTGTAAAAGAATAAAAAAGGCCTTTTTGGGAGGAAGCTTGGGCCCCCCAGAAAAATTAGGGTGGGTAATGGCCCCCCCCGGCCCCCCCCCCCCCAAACGGCGCCCCTGCTTGGCCCAGTTAAAGATAGGAATGGGGCCGCAATTAGCGATAAGGAAAAAACTAAAGAGAGATGGGCCGAACATTTTGAGAATTTGCTTAACCGAGATAGAGTTGCAGGAAAAGATATAGAGGAAAATGAAAAAAGTTTGTGATACCTTGGATGTGAAGGAAGTTTTGTTTTGTGAGGAGGAATTAGCGACAGTTCTAAAAGGATTGAAAAATAATAAGGCTCCAGGTGCTGATAGGGTGGTAAATGAGTTTCTTAAATATGGTGGCTCTGAGGTTAGAAATAAGTTACTGAAGATTATGAATATGATTTTTGAAAAGGGGAAGAACCTAACGATTTTAGGAAAACATTAATTAAACCACTTTTTAAGAGAGGTGATAAAAGTGAGTGTGGTAGTTATCGAGGCATTAGTCGAGGGGTTAACAACTGGGCATTTTTAAGGACACCTGGAGGCATGAGGCACGGAGGCACGCCGGAGGCATGCCTCCGGAGGCATGCCGGAGGCATTCAAAATGGACAGGGAAGGAAATTTATAAAATATTCCAAAGGGCGCAATATGTAAATATATACAGCTTGCCTATTATTCGGTATCTGTCGAATGTGTCAGCACCTTCAAAAGAAATTTTTTAAAACTTGGAAAAAATCATTTACGGGTTTATTTGGCAAGGAAAAGAACCCCCAAGACTGAAAACAACTGATATGTACCTAAAGAAGAAGAACGTAGGACTGCAAGCTGTTGATATCCTTGCAAAAACTAGGTAACCCTACGATGGCACTGATGGTGTCACTTTTTCCTATTACACATGCAGCATTGCCACCAGCTCAAAAATAAAATTACGATTTTTCTTTAAAAAAAATCCCCAAATTTCAAAAAAAATCCCGGAACACGGTTTTCAAGTTATCAAACATAGGGCTGCGCGGTTATGACGTAAAAAGCAAGGTGCGAAATTCAAAGTACCGTGAAACGTGGTCTCTAGTTGTAAGTAACAACTGATTGTCAATATTCCTAGTATTATTTCGACGTGAAAACGTTCTGGTGGATTAGTAGGATCTACGACAAATATTTTAGGCCAAAACAATTCACCAAAGTTCCGAAAAAACGTGTCTACGCATCCATGTTTCATCAGTCTTCACACGTCCCTTTCCCTTTTATCATACCTGCTTTTCTGTTTAGTGGCTGTGCCAAGACGCACCCTTGGATCTCGGATTCTTAATTGTAC
>JAQQPU010017189.1:0-18977 GCA_029168905.1 Artemia sp. Kazakhstan ARC1039 | reverse complement strand
CTATTGTTTTAAGTCCCCGATCTCTTGACGATTCTGTGGAAGAGTCTGACTATGATTAATTTTATTATAGTTTTTTGCCCTTGATCTTTTCATTAGTTATAAATAATTCTATCCATTGGAAGAACCGTTTAGTGTCATTCTGTTTTTATTAAAAAAAAAAAATTGGGAAATGTAAACGGAACGGGGCTTGCTTTTTACGGTATTATATAAATAAGTCAGTTTATGATGTGACAAAACAAGGTTAATAGAAAAAAAACTGTAATATTTCATGCTCTACCAAGTAGCAGAAGAATTGCTCAAAGGATTCCTTCTCCGTCCCTTTGCCATCTTCAGTGCGAGACGAAAACGACAGAAAAGTAAGAAAGAAACCAAAAAAGGAAGCAGTCGTATGTTAGAAAGTCAAACCGTCTGTTTGTTTCTTAATGTGCCTAATCTTAAATAACTCAATGGCTTACAAACATCACTGTGGTACTTCTAGCTAACTGTTTCCATAATTTATTTTATTTCTAGCTAACTTCAATTTCTAGTTAACTATTTTATTTGAATTTCTAGCTAACTAGATTTGATATCCATTCAATTTCTCAGTTTCTTGTTAATTATTTCTAGCTAACTATTTCTTAACAGTCCATTTCTTTTTCTAGACATTCTATTTCATTTATAGACATTCTATTTCAGTTTCTAACTGACTATTCCTAGACAATCTATTTCTAATGCTATAGACATAACTATTTCTATTTCAATTTCTAGACAACTAGATTTAATATATATTCAATTTGTCAGTTTCTTGCTAACTATTTATAGCAAATTATTTCTAGGCATTCAGTTTAATTTATAGACATTCTATTTCAGTTTCTAGTTAACTATTTCTAGACATCTATTTCATTCTCTAGACATTCTAGTTCACTTTCTAGGCATTTTGTTTCATTTTCTAGACATTCTATTTTATTTTCTAGACATTCTATTTCAATTTCTAGCTAACTATTTCTAGACGTTTAATTTCTAGACAAATGTTTTCATAACTTGGCTATTGGTACGATTCCCATTACTTCTGCTAATGTTCGTTCCAAAAAAACTTCTTGTTCTTTTAATTAAAGAAGAAAGGACTAGAATTCTGCTCAAGTGCCTTATCCCCCATTTTGTGAATAAATTTTAATTGTATGAAATAATTCCTAATTTAAAGAATTGTTCTTCTATGAATAGGTGTCTTTTAAAGACTACTTGAGTGACAGGGCATGGGGATCTATTCATGATAGATTTATTAAAAATTTTGGATAGCATTTTAACCGCACTGATATTAACTCTTCAGCTTTACCCATCTTACCTTTGTTTTTTCTTTGATGTTTCTTCTTTTTTTGCCTGAATGTCTTTGTCTTACTTGCCGTTGCTATTTATGTATTTTTCATTTTCTGCCGTTGCAATTTATGTTTTTTTCTGTTAATAGGTTTTTATGTTCTAAAGATGACAATAAAAGGAACAATGACGAATGGAAAAGGAATTAAAGGAAGAGGAAATAAAAGGAAAAGAACAATAAAGGTTCAATGATAAAGAAAGAATTAAAATAAATGAATTTGGATACTAAAATAAGTATGTTCTGCAATATACAGTTAGACTTAGACAGTAGAAGATTATCTTGTCAGATTGTCTTAAGTAGATTAACAGATTATCTAATATTATAATTAAAAGATACAATTCTTTAAGATACAGCAATTAGATAGAGCAAAAATATTATGGTGGAAATTTTACCTCTGAACTCAAGTGAAATCATCAACTTTTGTGCCATCCCTCTTCAAACTTATAGTCTATGTTCAGAGGATTTCTGAGTCTATTCTGAGTTTGAAATTTTGATTTTGGGGATTTCTGAGCTTGAAATTTTGAAAAAAAAAATCGTTCGCTCATCATCAAGTTGGAAGATTGATTAAAAAAACCTTGATTGCCATTCAACGCCACATATTTGCTACTGTTCCGAGGCCACAAAGGACACTTGAGAGGCGAAACTGTAAAGCTTTCTCTGATGGTCAATCGCCACATGAAAAGACAGGGGACCATTATTCTTATTTTTTTTAAGTTACAACTTGTTATAACATAGGGGATGATAGTTCTGATCAACCCTGAAAATTTGCACTACACTAAAAAGTATGGTGGGGATTGGGTTGTGGAATGCCATAAAGGTTTTTTCGGTCAATATATATATTGTACCTGGGGAAGAGGTCATATTAACAAACAAAAGGTTAACAAATAAAAGCACACCCATCACACGAAAAATAAGTATTTTATATTTTCGGACTTAAACATTCTTGGGCTCCTTGAGCATCCAGAACTTCAGGTTAGATTTTCATCAAAACTGGCTCTTTTTTGTTTGGGGGGGGGCCCTTTGTCTATAATATACAAATTTACTTACGCAAATTACCTTTAAATTTAAGACATTTTACGTATTTGGGATCATTAAAAATACCAGTTTTTTTTTTTTATCAAAATTCTTTTTTATAGAGTTTCGGTTACTATCGGCACGACACGCTCTTTGCTTGCAGTTTGCTACCATGAACCCTTCTGAACAAATATTGATTGCTTTTCAACATGTCCAAGGCCAGGAAATAAGACCCATTTCTGAAAAAGCGCTGGCTTTCGCTAAATCAGATCCTTTATTCGTCAGAAAATTTGAATACAGAAGATAACATAACAAGCGTCATAGTGACTGCGGATGCAAAAAAAAAGCGAAGACTAATGGTAATACTGCTGAATCTTGAAAACTGTCTCATCTTATTGTTTTACGAGGACAGATCACAAATTCCTCTTATTCTTCGATATTAAGGACTCGGGATAAAACAAAAAGAGACGAGGAAGAAAACATTAAATTTAGTGGGAAAAAATCGAACTATATTGAGATGATATTATCCATCTTGCAGAAAGGGATTGCGCTTGACTAGCAATAACTAAGCATGAGTTATGTGAGTTTTAAAAAGGGAGAGGAAGAAAAACGGAGAAAGAAGAAAAGGGGAAGTAGCATGGCGTGTACCTTCATTGAAACGGACATTATCTTTAAGCTAAATTGTGACAGAAGGTGGAATACAACCAAGCAACATCTTTAAAATAAGATAATGCTTATGGAGCAGATTCTGCTGTCAATATGTGGTTCTGTCCCACTTGTAGGGCTGTAACGACAGAAAGGCTGCTAAATGAAAAGAGTCCCTGAATTGGGTGGTAGGAGGTTGTAAAGAAGGATTTGAAAGAAATAGAAACTTCTTGGGAGGGTGTAAAGAGGAAGGCTAGAAATAGATCGTGATGGAGGAGGAGCATGTGTAGCTGTGTTGGTTTTAAGTGACTTGGTGCTGTAGTGAGTTGTTAGTTGTAGTAGCAGTAGTTGAGAGACTAAAACTACCTGATGTGCCAGTAGTTCTTTTTTGTATTTAATTTTAAAGTTTTTTTTTGCATTTGTTGAACCCTCTCTTAAAGGAATCAATATATGTTTGTGATACAGTAGCCCCTTATTATGCTTCCAGATGGTATTGCAGCGCTGACAAGTTTTTTTTTTTTTTTAAACAATTCTTTCTGGTACGTCTTTAGGAACCGAGACCGAGTAGTGTCTCTATGTTTTTGTAAGCAGAGGAAGTTCCTCAAAAGGCAGTGCATGTGCTTATAGGAGATAATCTTTGACGTGATTTCAAGCCTTTATAGATAGGAATTTTTCTTTGGAAATGCTACAACCCCAACTGCTGCCCACCTTCTAGACTCTATGGAGGCATTGCAAGGAGATTTTGGGGGCCAAAGCGTAAAGCAAGTAGCAATATTTGGTAACAGTTATTATGTGGAACTTAGTAGAAGGATCAAGCTGGATTGAAGAAAAGTTTTGGATGCAAAGAATCGTTTCCCGCTTTCTAGCACTTGAGGATTGGATCTGATCGAGCTGAATATTTAAAGACAGATCGTCTGAGAAATTTGGTCCGAGAGATGAAGTTCATTAACTTTCTTGATGATGAATTCAGGGTGACAGCGAAGTCTCTTCGATTGGGAAATAAGTAGCCACTTTGATTAATTGATAATTTTAGTTGACCATTAAAATGGGGCCAGTTTTAGATCGTTTCTTAATCCTTCCTTTGAAGCTAAATACCTACCAAACCTTTGTGCGTGAGTGGGTAATATTGAGTTTTTTTTATGAAACTGGGCGCCAAAGGGTAGTTCTTAAATATTAAGTATTGACAGGACTTTAGAACCGGTAAAAAATAAAGCAGTTTGAACCATTAATGTGTTTCTAGGTTATACTGCCAGTTTATGTCAGTTTATCTGCCCATGTGTGGGAACTTAAGTGCCTCACTTTTTACTTTAACCTGTGTATGCTTGTATGTATTATTGTTCTTACTTTGAACATAATATGTTCTTGGTTTTATCTCGACGTACAAGGGATCCATCTTAGGTCTGTATAGTTCACTATGCATTGGATAACCGCTAATTTTTAGAAGTGCTACGACACACTTGTTTCCTGTGTATGGGGATGAATCCAGGACTGTAAAACCTTGAAATAGAGATGGTAAAGATCTTGGTGGATCAGCAGGGAAGGTTTCACAAAATTTTTTGGATGTTATCTCGGCTAGAGAATTGGCTAAACCAGGCTTTGCAGAATATCGGGGTTGTTCAGCGTGTGTCATCGCCGTTAAGTTTTGAAAATTGTTATTGAAAAAAGGAATGGTAGCACATTTCAATGATGAGAATCGCCTTTTGGCTATTTTCCAGAATTTTTTTTTTATGAAGTTCATTGGAAATTCCAAGAAAATGTTCTTCATGTCTTAGTCAGGATTTTCAAACGACAAGGGTCGTTTTCTTATGCAGTTTACTTGATGTAGGCCTATATATTTTTCACTCCTAGATAGTATCCAACTTTTGCGTGCATTTTGCTTTTCTCTGATCGTCTTTTTGCAATGATATTATTTAATAATCTTGTTTGTTTATTGCTAGTAAAATGTCTTTTCATGCTTGATTGGTTGTGGGGTGTGGGTCGAAGACTTTCACGGGCTGTAACCATCGTGTGACCATTTACGTCGAATGAACTATATCGGGATGAACTGTAAGTGTCAGTAGTCAAAATGTTACGGTATTGGTGCAATCATTTTTAACCAACTTTCTTGTAATTTTCGTGAGCGTTTTTTTTATTAATTTTTTATTTATTTATTTTTTACAAGACCGATATGTTGGTAAAAACCGGCAAAATTGCACTGCTCTGTGCCGCGATTTCATCAATTATAGTTTTATACGACTGATCGAAACCATTTTGGGCATATTTCTTCTTCCTCATGTATCATCTCTGGATAAGCAATTTTTTACTCATCTTCAGATAAATAAATAGTTTTTAACAATGGAAATCTATCATAACAATTAATTTTGAAAAGCTTTCAAACTGAAGTGTTACCTTTCCTAATAGAGGCAATAAATAGCCTCTGTTTTGACAACCGCATTGGAACTGCACTGATACCGAAATATTGACATCTTGTTTCCCCGATACCGACTTTAATCCAAAATACACCAAACTTATCACGCTAATTTTGGAATTATGAGCAACTTCTTGAGGCCTAAGGATATTGTAAAGGTAGATATAGTGGAAATAGTAGATATAAAAAGTAGATAATGTAAGGGTAGATACAGTATATATATATATATATATATATATATATCACTGTAACTACCAAAAATTCACTGCAGCACCAAGTCGCCAGAAACCAACATGTTAAATTTCTATAATTTAATAATAATAATAATAAAATTATAATATTGAAATTACAAGAATTTAGTTTGTAACGTATAATTTCTGTTTGATTGACTTAGAATTTGTCAATATAAATTTAAGCTTTATCTAAGTAAGTGAGCTAAGCTTTTTAAATGAATTATAACTGATATGTTTGACATTATACCTTTTTTGTTAAGGAAACCTCTTTGAATTTTAAACAAAGATAAAAGGATGTATCTTCTTATAAGAAAAAATTTCCGATCTTTTTCTAGGAAAGCCTATTTGCATTTAATTTTGAAAGCGTAAAAAGGTGTTTTTCAGGGAGTAGCTTCAAGGGAATATGGGACTGGAATTAATTGCCGTAGGGAATTTAGGTTCTCAGAAGCATTTTTGTTTTTAATTAGCCAAAGACAAGACTAGCTTAAAGTCAGTTTTTACAAGTGATTAAAGGTTATTATTTTCTTGGAAGTTATTATGTTTTTTTTAGACTTTTGCTGTATGTTCACACTTTTTTTTGGTGTTAATGACTTGACGCAGGAGGGGACTTTGTTTGAAGCAAAGAATTATCGGCAGAAAAGTTCTTGCGGTAGAAATATTTGGAAATTATTTATTTTATCATCTGAATAAGGCTCTTTCCCCTAGCACAGTTTTTGCTTTGATTAATATCGATGACGCAATTACACTGTATAGCAATGCTTTTGAAAGGTTTTTGAGAAACTTTATGTATAAAAAAAAAAATAATAAAAAATGAAAATCTTTTACCATTGAATCACATTTTTCATCGCCCAGGATAAAGAACTGTGATCAAAGTGACAAATTAAAATTGATTGTTAGTGTTTAAGAGTGTTAAACACAATATTAAAAATAATTGATAAGCTTAATCTCAAGAGTTGTCAGGGCTCATACAAGAGCATGTTTATACAATATCTTACTATTATGCAGTCCGCCTTAATGCTCCGCATTTCAATTTCATCCATTATTAATTATTAATTTCATCCATAGCTCAGGGCCGTGGAGTCGGAAATGTAAGAATCTTTGGAATCGGAGTTTATGGAAACACATAAAGGCTGGAATCGAGCCAAATACTCTTAAATATACTTCTAAAAAGTGGCGAAACTAAAAAAAATTAATACTATTAAAAAATACAATAAAAAAAATTAATCATAGGCAGCGCGCTAGCGCTGCCTAAGTAAAGAACGATTTGGGCACAATGTGTTTTTTTTTTTCCTCCATACCCGGGCACTTCGTATCGAAGGAGTTGTCGTAGAAACTTCGAAAAGGGCTCATTCAATTGGAAATTGGAGTGGCTAGTGCCCTTTTTAATAGTCGAAAGTGATTGGAGGGCAACTAGCCCCTCCCCCACGCCCATCATTCCCCCAAACACACCCAATCAAAATTTTGTGATAGGCATTTTATTGAGCGTATTTTATTTCCAAATAAAAAATATGTTTTTGAGGAGGACACTCCCCCACAACCCTCGGGGCAAGGGTTTTAAGTTATGCCCTGAGGGTATATAAGGACGATGTTGGCATAATGTACTATTTATTATTTTTTTCCTTTAGAGCAGGGCACTTCATATGGAAGGGGTTGTCGTAGAAACTTCAAAAGGAGCTCATTCGATTGGAAATTGAGAGTTCTAGTGCCCTTTTAATAGTCAAAAGTGATTGGAGGGCAACTAGCCCCCCCCACCCATCATTACCCCAAACACATCCAGTAAAAATTTGAGATAGCCATTTTGTTCAGCGTAGTTGATTTCCAGATAGATAATATATTTTTGAGGAGGACAGTCCCCCACAACCCTCAGGGCATGGATTATAAGTTATGCCCTGGGGGCATATAAAAGTTTTTATTGAAATCTTTGTCGTAGAAACTTGAAAAAGGGCTCATTCGATTTGAAATTCCAAAGGCTAGTACCCATTTAATAGTCGAAAGTGATTTGAGGGCAACTAACCCCCCTGTCATGCCCACCTTTTCCCCAAACACATCCAATCAAAATTTTTAGATAACTATTTTATTCAACGTAGTTGAAAGTTTTGGAAATTAGGTCTTTAAGGATGACAACCTTTTCCCCCACAGCCCTCAGGGCAAGGGTTGTAAGTTATACCCTGGGGATATAAAGTTTTTATTGAATGTGATGTCGTAGAAACTCCAAAAGGGCTCATTCAATTGGAAATTGAAAGGGATAATGCCTTTTTTAATAGTTGAAAGTGATTGGATAGCGACTAACGCCCCTCTCACGCCCACCATTTTCCCAAACACATCGAATTAAAATTTTAGGATGATAACCCCCTCAGAGCCCTCAGTGGAAGGGTTGTAAGTTATGCCCCTAGGCATATAAAGTTTGTATTGAAATTGCTGTCGTAGAAACTTCAAAAGGGCTCAATCAATTGGAAATTGAATGGGCTAGTGCCTTTTTTAATAGTTGAAAGTGATTGGATAGCTACTATCGCCCCTCTCACGTCCACCATTTTCCAAACACATTTTGTTCAACGCAGTTGAACGTTCTGGAAATTAGGTCTTTTAGGATGATAACCCCTTCAGAGCCCTCAGTGCAAGGGTTGTAAGTTATGCCCTTGGGGCATATAAGGTTTATATAGCAAGTTGTCGTACAAATCATAGGCAGCACGATCGCGCTGCCTAAGTAAAGAACGGGGACACTCGAGAACAAGATATGAAACGGGGACTAAGTAAAGAGGGAGACACTCCCCCAAAACCATCAGGGCAAGGGTTTTAAGTTATGCCCTGGGGGCATATAAGAACAATCTGTTATTTATTACTTTTTTCTTTAGAGCAGGGCACTTCATATCGAAGAAGTTGTCGTAGAAACTTCGAAAAGCGCTCATTCAATTGGAAATTGGAGTGGCTTGTGCCCTTTTTAATAGTCGAAAGTGATTGGAAGGCCACTAACACCCCTTCCACGCCCACCATTTCCCGAAACACATCCAATCAAAATTTTGAGATAGCCATTTTGTTCAGCGTAGTTGATTTCCAGATAGAAATTATGTTTTTGAGGACACTCCCCCACAGCCCTTAGGGCAAAGGTATTAAGTTATGCCCTGGGGGCATATAAGGTTTTTAATAGAAGGCGTTGTCGTATAAACTTTAAAAAAGGCTCATTCGATTGGAAATTCAAAGGGCTAGTGCCCTTTTAATAGTCGAAATTGATTAGACGGCAACTAACCCGCCTCTCATGCCCACATTTTCCCCAAACGTAGCTAATCAAAACTTTGAGATAGCCAATTTATTCAACGTAATTTGGTAGTTCTGGAAATTAGGTCTTTGAGGATGACAACCCCCCCCCCCCACAGCCCTCCAATAAATCCAATAAAGATTTTGAGATAAGCATTTTGTTCCACGCAGTTCAAAGTTCAGGAGATTATACCTTTGAGCAGGACACTCCCCCCACAGTCTTCAGGGCAAGGGTTATAAGTTATGCCCTGGGGGCATATAAGGTTTTTATTGAAATCTTTGTCGTAGAAACTTGAAAAGGGCTCATTCGATTGGAAATTCAAAGGCCTAGTGTACTTTTTAATAGTCGAAAGTGATTTGAAGGCAACTAACCCCCCTCTCACGCCCATCGTTTCTCTAAACACATCCAATCAATATTTTAGATACCCATTTTATTCAACGTAGTTGAAAGTTTTGAAAATTAGGTCTTTAAGGATGACAACCCCTCCCCCCCACAGCTCTTTGGGCAAGGGTTGTAAGTTATGCTCTGGGGGCTTATAAGGTTTTTATTGAAAGCGTAGAAACTTCAAAAGGGCTCATTCAATTGGAAATTGAAAGGGCTAGTGCCTTTTTTAATAGTGATTGGAGAGCGACTAACGCCCATCTCACGCCCACCATTTTTCCAAACACATCCAATCAAAATTTTGAGGTATCCATTTTGTTCAACGTAGTTGAAAGTTCTTGAAATTAGGTCTTTTAGGATGATAACCCCCTCAGAGCCCTCAGTGCAAGGGTTGTAAAATATGCCCTGGGGGCATATAAAGTTTATATAGAAAGTTGTTGTAAAAATTTCAAAAAAGGCTCATTTGATTGGAAATTGAATTTGCCCTTTTTAATGGTTGAAAGTGAGTGGAGAGTAATTAACCCCCCTCTTACGCCCACCATTTCCCCAAAAACATCCAATCAAAGTTTAGAGATAGCCATTTTGTTCAACGTAGTTGAAAGTTCCGGGAATTATGTATTTAAGGATGACAAACCCCCCAGAGCCCCAAGGGCAAAGGTTGTAAGTTCTGCACTGGGGGCATATAAAGTTTTTATACATAGAGTTGTCTTAAAACTTCAAAAGGGGCTCATTCAATTCGAAATTGAGAGGGCTAGTGCCCTTTCTAATATTTCAAAGTGATTGGAGGGTAACTAACCCCTCTCTCACACCCACCATTCCTCCAAACACATCCAATCAAAATTTTCAGATAGCCATTTTGTTCTACGTAGTAGAAAGTTCTGGAAATTAGGTCTTTGAGAATGACGGCCCCCTCCCCACCACTCAGGGCAAGGGTTGTAAGTTATGCCCTGGGGTTTTGTAGTAGAAACTTCAACAGGGCTCGTTTGATTGGAAATTGAAAGGGCTAGGGCTATTTTTAATAGTTGAAAGTGATTGGAGAGCGACTACCGCCCCTCTCACGCCCGCCATTACCCCAAACACATCCAATCAAAATTTTGAGATAGCCATGTTGTTTAACGTAGTTGAAAGTTCTGAAAATTCAGTCTTAGAGAATGACAACCACCCTAATAGACCTTAGGGTAAGGGTTGTGATATATGCCCTGGGGGCATATAAGGTGTTTATAGAAAGCGTTGTCGTTTCCAAAAGGGCTCATTCGATTGGAAATCGAAAGGCCCAGTGCCCTTTTTAATAGTCGAAAGTGATTGGAAGGCTTGACATTTTTATAATAAAGATCGAAGTGGGTATAATGTATTATTTTTTGTTGTTGTCGTTGTTTAGACCAGGGCACTTCGTATCGAAGGAGTTGTGGTGGAAACTTCGAAAAGGGCTCATTCGATTGAAAATAGAAAGGGCTGATGCTCTTTTAATAGTCAAAGTGATTTGAGGGCAACTAATCCTCCTTTCACTCTCACCCTCCCACGCCCACCCTCCCACGCCAACCCTCCAATTTCTGCTCTTAAAATTTAACCAAATCAAAATAGCGTAAGTGTATCCAAGCTATCAAAGAAAGTAAACAGATTTTTTTGCGAATGGTATCAAGTTTTCCATTTTAGGTCAACTAGAGGAGGTATGAAACTAAATTAAACAGTACTGTTTGTGTTCAGATTTTTAAAAGGGTGTATGTTGCTAAAAATTGCTGAAAATTTTTCTTCAGCATACAAATAGCAGGCCAAACTATAAAGTCTTGAAAAACAAAAAGATTTAAAGTAATATTTTCTTTTTCTCTGAAAAGACTATGTCAATACAAAACGAACAGAAATTAATTTAAAAACCTTTTTCCACAAAACAAGTTTTTTAAAGAAAAGTAAAGAACTTCATTAAACAAAAAATGAGCAAAAAAAAATATCAAATAATCTACCAAGTGTGAAACTACCACAAATCAGCATCGATAAATAAATGAAACCCAAAACGAACAGAAATTATAATAATTGACCGAGTCAAACTCAAAAGGAGCAGAAACTAACATAAGTTGGGCGCAAAACCCCTATACCTTCCCAAGGCCAGAACAAAATTTGAACTTTACTGAAAAAAATATAAATGTTTTTACTTTTATAACTTTAATAAATAAAATAATATCAACATTTTGATTACTAAATATCAGTATGTGTATATTAAACTGACAATACACATTCATTTGTATTTTTTGAGTTAAGTGCAAATTTTGTTCTGGCCTTGGGAAGGCATAGGGGTTTTGCGTCCAACTTATGTTAATTTCTGATCGTTTTGAGTTTGACTCGGACTTTTTGTCCCAATTCTTTAAGAACCACTCTTGAAATTCAATGGCTGTTCGTTTAGAATAAGAAGTACTAAAAAGTTTCAGCGTGAAGAGTGAGGCATTGATGAGGGAGCAAACCCCTGTACATGTAATAATTTCTGTTCGTTTTAAGTTTTAATGTTGTTCCTTACTTCCAGATTAGAAAAAACTTGTTTTTTTATTTAATTGGTTGAAGAAGCTTGTCCAAGCGTATTAGTTGGATGAAGAAACGTTTTTGGTTTGACGAATTTTTTCAAAATTCTAGATATTTGTTTAATTAATTTTTTTCGAGTATTTAAAAATCTCAAAAAGTAGAAGGTAAAATTTGAATTATCGTTATCCGCCTTATTGTGGCTTCACTGTAATTGTAAGCGGTTGACGGGACTCATTCAGAACTTTTGCTGAATCTAGGCTGACGAATTATGGCATAATTAGAGAGTTAGATTATGTCCATTCTAACTTAAGTAAGTAAGGAAGATTCATTACCATACCTACCTTAACCTAAATTACGTTGAAATCATTTATTTTAACTGTTTTGAAAGGATTTAATCTAATACTCAGTTTTTTAAGGCATCAATCAAAGGGTTGTCTCGCTCGTTTGAGATTTGGGCTACAAAAATGTTTGCAGTTGAAGAAGCATATTCTTGGTCAGAAGAGTTGGCGCTTAGAAAAGTAAGTCTTCAGAATTTGCTTAGAAAAGTAATCATCAAAATTTGCTTACTCTTATTGGTAATACACATCTTCTACAATTTTATAAATAAAAGATGCTGTATTTTTTTTCACTTCATCTGAGAAGTAATCCATGTTTTGGACATTTAATAGTTGCTTTTGAAAGACTGAATAAAATTTTTTACTGCCCATTAAAACACTCGAGGGTGTTACAATAGAGTAAATAAGAAAAATAGAAAAAAATACAGCATCCATATAATAACACAAATAAAAGATAAGAACACAAATAAGACTGATCTAGGCTTTCAAAAAATCTTTCACAGTGACTCTAAGCTGCAGCCAGGGCTTCAGCCAAAGTATAAGTGGCGATCAGGTGTCTGTTTCTAGGTCATGGGGAAATTTCCAAGAGAAAGTTCGCATACCTAAAATACATAGACCTTATATATTTTTTTCTGTAAGTCTACATAAGGATGATGCAGAAAGGGGACGAGCAATGACGTGCGGGAGAGCAAATGAGCTGTAAACTCTGGCTAGTATGCGTCTGCTGTATCGCGCTTCGCAGAAAATGAGAAATCCAAATGTTTTCGTAGCTTTTCATCAAGATGCGCAAGCAGGAGGGAGCTTGATTTGACAATGGAACTGATTGGAAGGCCAAGATACCTAATTCCTGCAGATTGGGAAACATTCATCCTAACTGTACTCCTTCTGTCGTAGCCTGAGACTGGCTAAAAACATGAATCTCACTCTTAGATGCATTGAAGGATAGATGTATTTTTCCATGTTCGCGACTAAGCTCGGACAGTTTCTCCGGCTAAGGTTTAAATATCATCAGCATAATTAAAGAGAGAAAGTTCCAGAGCTCTAAGTATGTAACTCATCATAACTTTCTCCTGGGCTTTAAAAACAGCATTGTAATAAAGGAATGGTGACGTTATACCTCCTTGGCAGGCACCTTTCCACACTCTAACTGAAGTTTTGCTTGATAATAAACCATTTAAAGTTTGTACTTTTATAAGGACCTTGAGCCGTGAACATATTTTTGAATACCCTCATAACAGAGCTAAAAAGACCTCGACTTTTCGGAGAAAATAGCTGCTGAGGATAGACGCTAGATTCGAAGGTGTGAGGAACATCATATGCTGCCAGAATCAGGATGTCATCGTTTCTCTTCATTTCAACGATAATTTTTGAAGTGATAGAGTGGATGTATTTGCGACTATGACCAGCCTTAAAACCCATCTGATTGTCTGGTGTAAAGCATGCAGCGTTTAGATCATCAACTACCAGCAGCTCTAGTAGCTTACACAGTATAAGGATACAGTTATGATATAGTAAAATAGCAGTATAATAATTATAATATAGTAATAATCGACGTGGATAAATTATAGGTGCCAAAATATGTAAGAGAGATTACATATTTTATTTTATTTGCACTTGCCATGGGGCGAAAAAGGAAGATTGTTAAAACTGTCCAAGTAGGATCCCAGTCTGTTGAGAATAGTTTGTTGAATTCGACCGTTTCATCTGAAGGGAATAACGATGTCGCTTCACTGAAGACCCTGGCGGATGACTTTGCTAAGATGCTAACAATACTTACTGAAAATGGTAAAAAACTTGACTCTATAAACGATAGTATAAAAATGTTAGAAAATCGCATGGTATCAGTGGAAAATACACAGTCTGAGCTAAAATCAGAAGTTAATACTACGAGTTCGCGTGTTACACAGCTTGAATCTGATGTTCAGAGCTTAAGAAATCAAATGTCAATTATCGCTAGTGCAACGAAAAAGTATGAAACTGGGAATGCAGATCTGTCTCGTCGGCTTATGGCATCTGAGTATTGACATACAGAGACGAATATTATCGTTTGGAATGCTCCCTGCGAAAATACCACCCAAGCCGAAACGTTTTTTGACCAGTTGTGTTTGGAGGGTCTAGGTCTGTCCATGGTCCCGAGGTTTCGAGTTGTTGGTAGTGTCAGTAAGGAGCAACCGTATTTTAAAGTTGATGTTGGTTCTCGAGATGCGAAGGTCAGTGTGCTTAAGAACGGAAAGAAATTAAAAGGTAAAGTTGTTGGACACCATAGAAATGTATCTGTTAGCGATGATGCACCAATATCAGTTCGTGAAGCTCGAAGGAAGTTGTATGTAAAAAAATCTAGATTAAATGCTATAGGAGTTTCATCATGGGTTTCCAATACAGTTCCACCATATATACAGATCGACCGTGGTGGTGTGGCGGCAAAATTTGGTTACGATGAGCCTATCCCTGAGTTATGTGACCAATAGATGGTTATATCATGAATGGTGAATTAAGATTTTGTTAAGATATTTTTTTTTTCTTTTTTTTTTCTTTTTTTTGTATTTATGGAAAAAAAAAGAAAAGTTGTTCTTTTTTTCTCATTTATTTAGTTTTTGTTAGAATTTAGAATGGGTAAGTGGTAGACACAGGTAGAGCATTGTGTTTTCTTCAATTATAATTTTCTGGAATTCAGTAATGGAAATAGTAAGCCTGTATTGTGACAGGCTAGTGTTAGTGACAGTTTTTTCACTTTTTTTGTATTCGTTTGTTTATTTATATTATTTTGTTAATATGTTTCTTATTATTTTTAGGTTATTTTGTGTTTTTTTATGGAGCTTCAATTACGTTGGAAACGGGACCACCGACCCTCCAAGTTATAGTAAGTTATTCAGTTGGTTAGGTTTGGTTGCAACTACCCTCCTTTTCTTTTTTATATATATATATATTTATAAAAAATGGTAATTGTTCGTAATGATCGTTTGGATTGGCTTGCGAATAATCCATTGAGTGTTTCGGATTTAGGATTAGGGGTACTTCACAGGGATTTTGATATGGGGGTAGATGATGTTTATCCGAAGGTTAATTATAAGTGCCCAGTTGATTTACATGCTAGACTGGCACCGGATAAACTTGGCATTTTTCATTTGAATTGTCAGGGGTTAAATAGTACATTGGATTATTTGTCGGAGCTGTGTATGCTATCTGATTTTCATATTCTTGCACTTACTGAAACATGGTTAATGAATAATAATTCTGGACTATTGGATATTTCAAATTATAATATGTATGTTAAGAACCGTACTCACCATCAGCATGGAGGACTTGCCCTGTATATTAGAACTGATTTGAATGTGAAGGTTAGGGATGATTTGTCTGTTAATAAAGAGATGATTTTTGAGTGTTTTGTTACGGAGGTTGATAAGAATGGTGACCCATTTTTTATTGCTGTTTGTTACCGCCCCCCTTCAGCTAGTGTAGATTGTTTTTTAGAATTATTAGAGCAACAAATGGACCTTCTAACTCGTAAGAACATGCCGTGTTTTGTGTGTGGAGATTTTAACATTGATTTGAAATTGTTAGCATCTAATTTAAAAGCCCGGAATTTTTTGAATTTAATGTTAGGTTATGGAATGCATCCTGCTGTAAATATTTGTACTGGAGTGACGGAGTCATCTTCATCTCTAATTGATAATGTATTTTTGAATGTTCCCCATGATTCGTCGAGTGTTGTGTTAAATGATGTTTCGGATCACTTTGGTTTGGCTATATTAGTTCCGGGTATATTTAAGAATATTAATATTAATTGTGGTGCTCGCCCTAAGCCTAAGAAATTATTAGTTGATTCAAATACTATTTCAAGATTTAAGCTTAGGATAGAACAGTTAGACTTTAAATTTTTACAAGAAGAATTAGATTTAAATTTGAAGTTTGACCTTTGGTATGGTAAGATTAAGGATACGTTTTTGGAATGTTGTGAAGTGTCAGGAATACAGAAGAGAAGGGTGTCTCCGAATAAACCTTGGATTACAAAGAGTTTGTTACAGTCAATTAATAGAAGACGTTTTTTATATAAGTTGTCAACAAGGAGCAATGATCCTCATGATAATGTAATATATAGAGTTTATAATAGTAGGTTAAATGCTGCACTCCGACTGGCTAAGGTAGAATATTATAAGGTTAAATTTAAAAAAGTTGAGGGTAACCCGAGTAAGACTTGGACATTGATTAAGTCGGTGACTTGCCCTGGTAGCGTCTTGATCCGTCCAGATAATATGGGAATGAATAATAATGTTGCAGATGAGATGTGTAATCACTTCGCTACTATTGGGCAGCGTGTGTCATCATCGGTGCCAGTATTTGATCAAGATGGAGATTTTCGTCAGTTCCTACCTGAAGATTGTGATGTGTCTGCGTACCTTAAATCTGTAACTATTGATGAATTATTTGATGTTATAAATAATATGAAAAATGGTGCATCAGGAGACGATTTTATTTCGTTGAAGGTTTTGAAGTCGATATTACCTGTTATTTCTAATCATTTTTTAGGACTGATAAATAATTGTTTAAAAGCTGGAATATTTCCCGATTGTCTAAAGTGCGCGAATGTTATCCCGATATTTAAAGGAGGGGATAAGAATTGTTTTAGTGATTATAGACCGATTTCTTTACTGCCATTTATTTCTAGAGTGTTTGAAAAGTTGATTCATAGTAGGATGGTAAGTTTTTTCGAGAAAAGACAATTTTTTAGTTCTAGTCAGTTCGGGTTTAGGAGTCATCATTCTACAGAGCATGGAGTTTTGTTTTTAACAACTTTTATTAATGATGCTTTAGACAAGGGTCTGAAGATAGCTTCGATATTTTTGGATATTACTAAAGCATTTGACTCTGTTGATCATGATATACTAGTTCAAAAGGTATATAGTAGTGGTATACGTGGTGATTTTTTAAATGTCATAGTTTTCTTAGTGGAAGGACTCAGTGTGTCGTGATGGATGGAGTTACATCTAAAATTGAATGTATTTCGATTGGAGTACCCCAGGGTTCCGTTTTGGGCCCTTTGTTGTTTTTGGTTTATATTAATGACCTTTGTAGAGCTTCAAGTAATGTGTCTTGTTCTTTAGACCTTGATACTTACGGTACTAAAGGAATTCTACCATGTTTTGCTGATGATGCCCATTTCACTGTAGCTGCTAGAACTGAAAATGAGTTGATGACTATATTGAAACAAGGTATTTCTTCGATTGAAAAGTGGATGCGAGTAAATAAATTGAAACTGAATCACAATAAGTCGAATTTTTTGATTTATGGTAGAATTACTGGACATTATCCATGGATTAATAGTATAGAAGTAGGGCACCATACTATTGTAAGATCTACTAGTACTAGATACCTTGGTGTTATAATTGATGAAAGCCTTAGTTTTAAAGACCATATTGCATCTGTTAACAGCAAATTGTCTCGTAATATTGGTATTATGCGTAAACTTAGGTATCTTTTTCCGTGTGAAATTCTGAGAATGTTGTATTTTTCTATGGTTCACCCATATCTCATTTACTGTTGTATGGTTTGGTCGAAAACATTCGTAACTCACCTCCATCCGCTCTGCGTAACACAGAATATGGCAATTAGAGTTCTTTATGGTAATCAAATTGACCTATCTGTATCGGTGAGGCATCTTTACCGCGAGTATAAAATTCTACCGTTAGCAGGAATATGTGTATTCTATAATGCTCTGTTTATGTTTAAATATTTAGCTTCGGAGTTACCATCATGTTTTTCAGGAATGTTTAGTCTTGCGTCTACTATTCACGATCATTTGACACGATCTTCTCAGTTGATGCGAAGACCAGCTATGGTCACGTCTAGGTCTAGGTTTTCAATTCGCCATGTTGTTCCGTTAGTTTGGGAGAGTTTGCCAGAGGATTTGAGGAATGTTGGGGGTTTGCAGGATTTTCGTAAGTCGCTAAAGAACCATTGTTTTGATGTGTATATTTTGAATGGATTATTCCACGCCACTTAAGTTTTGTTTTTGAGGAGGGTTTAGTTGCAGCTGAATATGATTATAATTATTATATTTTTGTTGGGTGTTGTTTGGAGGTTCGTTGGTTTTCGGGTCCGGTAAGTTGAGCTCTAATTATGTTGTTTTTTTTGTTTTTTTTTCTATTTTTTTTTCTCTCTCTTTTTTTTGTTTCTTGTTTTTTTTTTATTTATTAGGAGGGTTTTCTCCCGCACAAGCATTGCTTCAGGGAATCGATGATGTATATATTTTTTTTAATTAAACCCATTGTTACTTAAAAAAAATACATCTATGTTTGCTGTCTTTTCCTTCTTTGACATCTGGAGTAAGCGAACCAATACAAAAAATTTCGGTGCAGCACGGTTATTGAAAATAGAGTAGTTAAAAGTGGATTCTGGTCTTGTCGCTTGCCTGTTTTAAGTGTAACCCACATAACTGATCAACTCCTCTTGAATGTTTCTTTTTGAGACGAAAAACGGCTCACATTTTTGATACTTTTTTATATGTTTTTGATACTACACATTTTGATACAAATTTTTGATACTTTTTTTATACATTTTTGACACTACACATTAGTAGACCCAACATCAGATTCAGTACCACATAAAAAATCATCAGGCCGAGACTTAACTTGTCGATCTCTACTTCTTCTGAATGAATTGAAATATTGCAATATCAGTGCGGTAATAGAACATATAAGTACGTCGAAAAATTGTACTTCATCATGCAAAGCAAAGATACCTAAATAAGCCCTTACATTCTCAAAGCAATAAATTTGAACTTTATCGTTAAGATGGAGGGGGTGGGGGCTAAGGGGGTTGCAGCCGCGCTCATATTTTCAGCAGTCACTTA